>JAJMDK010000132.1:0-20748 GCA_030573515.1 Hanseniaspora jakobsenii
ATATCATTTAACAAGAAAGAGATAATATAGTATAGTATAGATAACATTCATTAATAACTACTCTCTTTCTTTTAATAACAATTAAGAGAGATATACAACTCTTTACGTACCAACAAGAAATATACATATATATATATACACTTATTAAAATAAAGAAATGGATCAATCAGATTTGGTGGGTAGTAAGAAAAACAAAGGTATTTATTCTAGTCAAATACTCAATCTCAAGAGGAAACAACAAGTCAACGCACTATTATCTACAGATCAAGACAAAAGTAATGATAATGAATACCTGGTAAAGTACAATGATAAACTTCTTTGTAAGCTATGTAACACTATCCATGTCAATATCATATCGTATCAAAGACATATAAGAGGTAAAAAACATGCAGTGAAAGTGAATCTCTATAAAATAAAAGAATTAAAAAAAAATAAACATCAAAATAATATAGAAAATAATAAGAGTAATAGCAATAGTATAGAAAAAAATAAAAATAATAATTTGTCAAAGAGTGAGAATATAGAAAGAAATAATTTCATTAATTCATTCACACAGAGATTAAAAAAAGAATTAGAAGATTCTAATACTAATAATAAGAATAATACTAAGAATAATAATAATAGTAAGAGTAAAAACAATTCTACAGCAAAGTTTTATGAGATAGGTTATGAGATACCGTTAGCAAACATCAAAACTGAGTTCACTATAGACAATGAATCTTCTAAAGGGAGCGAGAGTATAAATTATCAAAGTAAAGATACCATCGGATTATTAATAAAAATTGAAATGCCAAGTGACCATGAACAAATTAAAAAAAATCATTTAAGTAATGAGATCTTTTTGAAGTATATTTCATCTGAAGAACTAAAGACAAATGATTTCTTTGTACATAACTCTACAAATAACTCCAAAAATAAGAATAACAAAGATAATAGAGATAAAGATAATACAGATAAAGATGAATCTAAGTTGAACAATTACATTGGTGTGTATATACCTCTTTACAAGCCAGTTTTAATAACCATCCCTGAAAGTCTCTCCTTATTGGGTGACAGAAAGATCAACTACATGAAATTTGAAAACTCTTGGTATATTCAAGTCACCCTACTAGTAAAGTCATAGTCATAACTATATACATACATATATTAACTAATATTTATAAAAAGGGTTATAGATAATCAATGATGGTTTGAACATAGTCATTCATCTCTTCATTCATTTTATCGTATTCCAAAATGATATCCTCCTTATACATCAAGAATTCATCACTGACATTCTTCAACTCATCACTCAATTTCTGGATCAGATTTATCTTGTTTATATGCAACACATTCATTTTTTTTATCAACAACTTCCGCCATATCGGCACCACTTCACTCAATTGTATATTACTGCTAGTATCATTTTGCAAATTGGTTATTTTCATAGTTAGGAAACTTGAGGGATATGTATCGTCATCCTTGTATGATATGAACTCATTGATTAACTTCAATTTCTCCAGGAGTTCTTGATCGTTGTTTGTCAGTGAGTGATTTTTCTCTTTGATTGAAGATAGGGCATTGATTTTATTTTGCAAATCATCAATGATTTCTTTATTGCCCTCAATGAACTTGTTCAACTCATTGATTCTTTCCATGTCTTGCGTTTTTTTAATCAACACATTCTTATATGACAATAGTCTTTCATTGATATTGTCAGACAAAAGCTTTGATATTACTATATCGTCCAGGTATTGTAGGACATTTTCCAAAAGTTGAATTTCCTCATCTTTAGAATTTTTCAATTTTTTACAACTTTCCAACTCTAAATTTAAATTATTGATTGTTTCTTTGATTTCTTTGATGTTGTTTTTAATACTCTCTTTGATTTTTTTAATACCATTGATTTTAATAGTTTCAATTCTGTTATTCAATTCATTTATAGAAAAAATTTCTTCACCACCATTACCATTATTATTGACATTATTACTATTATTATTCATTATTATAATATTCACTTTGTTCTCCAATAAACTCAATTTCTCTTGAACATTCACCTCACTAATCAAATGCTGTACATCCTTTAATCTCTCCTGTGAAAATCTTATAAAGTTCACTAAACAACTCAGCACCCTTACAAGTCTTTTGGAGTTATCTCCAAGGGGTGAACAATTGTAGAGATCTGCAATGGTAAAATCTCTTAGCCCCATGGAGGGCAATATTCCCTGCATAAACCTCAGCAATTTCATATTAACAATGAATTCATTCCTACTGTTGTTGTTGTTATTATTACTACTATGAATAATATTATCATAGTATGGTTCAATCTCTTTGATACCTGAGAGTTGATAATCAAAGATGAATTGTTTGTAGAATTCAATTATGTATAGATAGTCATTGTTGTTTTTCACATAGTTAACTCTACAGAGTCTCTCCTTGGTTAACATTCGGTAATTTAGTTGTTTATTTAATACATTGATTATTTCATCCACAGGTAGAATGGGAAACAGATCTCCCACATATTCATTCATTACTTCTTCTTTTCTTTTATTATGTTGTTGGTCTAATTTGTTGTGTTCTAATACCAAGACACTTGTTATATATATATATATATATAGATCTTATATCTTATAGGTTATTTGATTGGTGTTTACTTGATTTCATTTGAAAGAGATACAAAGTAAGTGTGTCTGTGAGTGTATTTTATTAAATTTAGTAAACAGTTAATTATAACAAACAAACAAACAAACAGATATATTTCCTTTCTCATCTTATATCACGTGTTAAGTCACGTTCTCTTACTCTCTTCTTTTTCTCTTTTTAAATATATTATTTGTATTGTATTATGAGTATTATGAGTATATTTTTATTTTTTACTTTATTTTTTTAAGGATGGTAAATTCAACTTTAATACCTCACTAAGAGATTTTTACTACAAAATATATTAGAGAATAAATTTGATTTATATAATATCTGATTAAGTTATTAAGTTATTAAGTTATTAAGATGTTATTATTATATATATATATATTTAGTAATAATAAGATATTGATCTATAAATGTAATAATAATCATATTAAAAACGTTGATACAATCTTTTTGTTATTATTAAATAGAAAAGAATATATAAATCACCAAGTACAAATATATATACAATAATAAATAGGTAATGAATATAGGGGATAACAATCATAACAGTAGTTTACCTACATATAAACTAACTCCTCCTAAGGATAGAGACATCTATCCATTGATCAACAAACCTATTACAGAGAAAAAGGATAACTATTACAAAAGGATAAAACTATCAAAGGATTATCCTGATTTTTCACCTTGGATCCATAATAACCCCAAAATCAACAATATTTTTTTAAATAATATCAGAACAGGTTATACCACATCAGATTTACTTTCTAAGAACCCCCTGAATGAAGATAGAACTTTTTTAATTACTACTAATAGTAACAGCAACGGAAACAACACCTCCACCACATCTCTAGGGGAAAATGAATGTGGATATAAACTCTTTAAAATGAACTTATCTGCTTTTGCAGATAAAGCCTTGAACCATGATTACCTTCATAATCCAAATTTCTCTTCTACTTCACCTTCTTCTTCTAAAGTGAGTGCAAACAAGGATGATAACAAAAATATCATGCATCAAGAGGAAACTATGAATATGGATAGTGGCAGTGCCGCTTCTACTCTGGAAAGTACTAGTCATGCCAACATTGATCCCACTTCAGATGAGGATGAAATGTTGGATATAAGTTTAGTTCTAGACAATGTTTTATCCAATTTCAAAAGTATAGTTAATTTCAGAGATAAAAATGTCAATAACAAAAAAATAAATATAACTTTAAAAGAAAAATCTCAAAATAAAAACGGCTCCAAATCTGTGGCTTCATGCACTGAGACTATAAATATGATTCTCGATAAGGCTGTATTGTCCAACTATGTTTTCATCAATGAATGTGTTATTCAAGATTTTTTCTTTGCAAACAGTAATGAAAGAAATGGCATTGAAAATACTTCATCAGATAATTACAGCAATGAAAGTATTTCAAATTATACCACAAGTGTTATCAACATATTGAATGAAACTCTCCTTAACAACATAAATATTAAACATCAAGTTATAGATGAGAAGGACTCAAGCGATGATATCCAGATTTCAACAAAAAAAAATTACATAAATAAAACCAAATTTGAAATGTTATGGAAATTGATCACTGTGATGGCTATGGATTTGAAAATTTTAAATATCAAACAACTCTACTTGGAATGGCTTTTACCGGTTGTTTCCTCTTTTGATGTCATTGTGGAAAATAAGTATTTGAATCAAAATTTGCCCTTGATCAACTTTATTGTTCATGAGATTGTTACAAAATTAATGAGTTCAAAGCTCCAAACTTCTGTTTCTTTAAATGATTTACTATTTTCATTGATAAAACTTTTGTTGAAAAAGGAAAATAAGTTTTTCAATGTTGTTAACAATAAGATTTTGAACCCATTGATAGTTGAAATATTCAATAAACAAAATATCAACTACTTCAAGATCTTAAAAAACAGCGATCTAAACTTCCTTGATAATAAATCTAAAGATATTCATTCTGATTTGGCAACAAGATTTTACCAATGGGTTTCTATTTACAATCATTTATTGAAATTAGAAAAAGTCAACAAATGCAAATTGGAACAAGTAAAATATTGGAATAAAGCAATATCGATCAAGTACTTGAATATTTTATCTGACTCAACGGAAGAATATGAATCCTCATCCAAGGAGAAATTTCATATCCCTTCATTAGAATCTAATCAAAGCTCTTTAAAAAGAGACTACGGAATAAAACTTTCAACGCCAAAACAAAAGATTGTTTTAACTACAGATTACAGTCCTAGCCATATCTTATCGCATTCGATTTTAGAAATTCTCTCTTCAAAGTTTTCAGTTCAAAGTAATCCATATGCTTATTACAGTATGTTAAACACATTTTTAGACAGATTTAAAGCTACAAGTCACAAAAGGAAAAAGGTATTGGATAAGAGATCCTTTGTTGAAGAAAATTACTGGAGTATCATTATCAATATCATTTTCAAAGCGGAGTCATCTTTAGAGTTAGAGCATTTGATAATATTGACTAATTACTTAATAAGCATTGGTACTTTAAACATCAATAATTTCTTTTTAAAACTAATAAGCTCAGGGACTTTACATACATCTAATTCAAAATGGATAAGTGATTTTTTAGTAAATGTTGATGTTTCATCTAATTTCAAACAATACGATTCCATTTTAAAAAGATACTTTTCAAATCTCTTTTCTAAATACAACAGTTCAGAACTAATCAAAAAATCCAAAGAACCAATTGATAATTCAGATATATCACCAAATGAGAAAACTTGGCTTTTACCTCTGTTACTTAAAAGCAGAGAGCTTGTTGAAAGCTACTCTGAAGTGCCTGTGATGAAGTATGAAGATTTAGAGAGATTAGAAACTCTATTACTCAAGGATTATAAAGGTCAATATGAGGCCTTTTGGCTATTGATATTTGATTCTTTGAAAAATTATAAAATCAATTCTTTCAAAACTTACAAACTGATCCTTGATTTTATTATAGCTTACAAACCTTGTAAAAAACTGATAGACTTTAATATAGTTTTCAATTATTACATGAAACTAGAACAAAGTATGATATTAAAAGACTATCAGTTTTCTGAAGAGAAAAAGTTGAAACTGCAGTATCATTTTGATATGTCCTTTTTAACAGAGGATATGGTAACCATTTTGTTAGTGGATAGTAATTTGTATGATTTTAAAAAAACATGGAATACTCTAAACGGTTTGTATGACCATGAATTGCTTAAACAGATGATACAATATGAAGATAGTAAAAAAAATAATATTCTTACTTATAATATGATCACTAAAGACGGTTCAATTCCTCATGGCATTATTCAAATTAAGGAAGACGCCTCTCATCATGGTGTCTTGCAGCAATTCATAACTAAGAATTTCAGAGACTATTTCCATAACAATGAACAAAGCTTGATCAATATTCAATATATCAAGTATAAATTTGCAAAGACTTTCAACAATTACATTCCCTATTTTATCAAAAGAATGAAACTAGATTCAAAAAACAACGAGAATCTGTTTTTCAATAATATTAGAAAACTCATCATGGATGACATTGTATCCTTGGAAAACTTCTTTAATAGACTACCTAATGATGACATTTGCAAGTTTCTCTCTTTTCTGTATAAGGAAAACAAAATGAATGCATTGATTTATTATTCATTCATGGAGTATATAATGAAGGGCGGAAAGGGTGAGAATCTCATAAAGATTTTGAACTATGAAAAGGAAGGAAACCTTGAGTTGTGTGGTCATTTGATCAGATCATTGACTGCCCATGAAGAGCAGTTTACGGTATTAAGTAAATGGTTGACAAATGAGAAGTTTATCCTTTGCTACTTGTTGAATATCAACTATAGTGACTGGTACTTGAAATTGAATGGAGAAAGTATATTTACAGAACTAATTTATCAATTGAACTATTCAAATTTCAAATTTATGAAGTTGTTGCTTTATGAATTTATTAACAATTTGTCCTTGAATGAAATAATCAATATCATTAATAATTTAGAGGGAGATTTTATAATCAAGAGCTTTATAGCTATAGATTTCAATATGATTGAGGATTTTGGAAACCTTTTATTAAATGAGCTATTAAACAAGGTCTTAGGGTTTGAAGATGAACATGAAGAGTTATTGATTCACTTGATAAACAACAACATCAAAATCAACAAGGGTTGTTTAAAGAATTTCACTATCTCTCAAGACAACTTGAAAAAAATCATCCTCAAACTTTCATATTCAAAACAAAGCAACAATCAAGTTTTACTAGGCAAGATCTTTGAAATTATGTTGTTTTACAATATCAAAGATATAAAGCTCAATGTCAAGAACAATGACCACCAGGGAAGTAATCCCAACAGTTTCAATAAAGCAGGTGGGATGACTTTGGAAAATAGAATTTTGGCATGCATGGTCAATGACAAGTTACAGTTTGACAATGAGATTTTAGAGGAGACTAGTGAATTTGATTATGATTTTTATATTGATACAGATGAGCCTGAAGTTATTTGTTTGAGAAGCAACGAATAAAAAAAGTTTCTTCTTCTTTTTTCTTTATCTGTTATATACATAAATATTTATTATAAAGGAATGTATCTATTTTTGAATAAATAATACTCTTGATTTGATTATTATACTGATATATTTAATTGTTTAAGTTGTTTTATTACACTTTTATTAACTACTGACGACTAGTGGTTCAATCATACCTAAATAAAAAAATCTATATATAAAACGATGGTTATAAAAAATATAAATATAAGATAAATACTTTGTTCTCTTATTATATATAAAAATATATGTCGTATAACACTAATATCATAGATCACATTATTTATAATTTTTAAAAAACTAAATATATAACCCTCTCAATATTAACTGTACCACTTAAAGCTGAATGGTCAACATGATATGTCTATTAGGGAATGTCTCTTTGAAAACATCATATATCTTCTTTTTAGAATCAATGTCTATAATATTGACACTGCTATCAACTTTGATCAATACAACACAGTAGTCATCTGTGATTTCACCGATTTTCATATCAAATTTTTCCGTTATTAAAATTTGAGACACTTTCAATTTTATCTTTGAAAAGCTATCAGGCTTAATCTTAGTAGAGAAGTTCAAGTATATTAGCAAGTAATTGATGATAAATCTTACTTGGTGAACTAGATATGCGAAAATAATCAAACTCAAACACAATTTTATCAAAATCGCATCCATTGATTTCAATGTTACAAATAAACATATGGATATAACAATGCTCCAGTTTCTCAAGTATAATCCCCATAGTCCTATGGTGACTAGAGCTAATACATCCATAGCTCTTAAAGAACTGCTCATAAAAACATCCTTTTTGGTTGTGTCTTCATTTGTGAGTATATTCTCATTGGTATTATCAGTTGGTGCTACATTAACTTTTCCTACTAAGTTTCCATGGTCATGTTGCACAATGTTTGGTGTATCTATATTTTTAATATCATTAACAAGATTTAAATTTTCATTATCATTTGGTAAGTCAACAGTTGGGCCTGAGTGCTGATGACCCTGGTGTGAATGGGGATTGTGAATGTGAGAATTGCCGACAATTATCATTTCCAAAAACTCAAATAGTACATTCAAGTTCTTGTAACATACAAAGAGTCTTACAGCATAGTTAAAAATAAGAGGCATTCTTATAAATCCAAAGGGATTGTCGTTATTGTACATTTTGTAGTAATAGTCCTCTTTAATTATTCTTGTCACTTCATCTACACACAAAAGCAAAAAATCAGATAAAAGTAAAGTGTATATCGTTAAAAAAAAATACTCAATATTACTGTTATCTTCGCCCTTTCCAAAATAATGAATGAATGAAAAGGACAACGCTGTGATTGCAAGCTTTCCCCACATTATCAGACTCACTTTTGAAAGGACTTTTTTCAGCGTTGGCTGCTCTAAGTATTTGTTCACTAATATGTGTGATTTCTCCATATCTAAAGTTACACTTTTTGAGTTTGGGTCTTCATCATTGATCTTATTTGTTATGTTTAATAGCTCGTTATAGTTGATGGAAACTGAGGAGTGTTTGTATCTATGTGTCTTTCTAAATGTATTCGTTGGCGAGTTTATGCTATTGTTACTGCTGTGTGTGAAGCCTCCGCTTGCCGGGGAGGATAATAGTACAGGAGGTGGTTGTATAAAGTTTTTGTTAGGTGTATAGTTCAACGATGATTTTCTACTATGGTTTGATAACTCATTTCTGTTGGAATGCAAAAAGGTATTAGCCGGTGTAATTGGCCTTTCTTTTGTGGGAGTATTAAATAAATTATTATCATAGGTCTTTTGTGCACCGTTGGAATTACCAAAGGAAAACCCTTTGTTTACATAGATTTCATTATTCTGACTATTATCCAAGTCCTTGTTTTCTGAATCATTTCTACTTTTGGGTGGTGAGCTCATGTTGGATATGAGAGACTTATCATCTTCATTGTTCATTAACGACAGAAAATCTAGGTCCGATTGATTACTTTTATGTTCTTCTTCAGCCATTAGCTTTGAAAGAAGAGACCCCTTCTTGGGAGAGCTGTCATTACTACTCTGCATTTTTATCGTCCTTGTTTTATTTGGTTAATCAGTTAAACTCTACTAGACATACGCTACAAATTAATAAATGCTCTTATTAGGTTCTCTAATCAGTAGTTGTTCTTACGTATTATTCCTTTGAAGATACCTGTCTTTTATTCCAATGTAATACAATATATTATACTACTGTATGTGTATATGAGTGTTTTTATATTTTTTGGTATTTGTTATATCTATGTCTGCTCTCCTTTGTGATGTTCATAGCACAAATAAGTTGCTTGTATATCTCAATTAGATTGTTCTCTGTATGCTTGTTCTTCAAGAGTCCTTTCCATTTTGAAATTTTTATAAAATAAAAAAGCCCAGCACTAAGGAAAAATTAAGACAACTACAAGAAAAAAAATTTTTTTTTTTATTTACCTTTTAACTAATCCGCATTATTTAAAGGGAAATATGAAATTATAAGAATGATTTTTTTTAAAAACTTACGTGTAATGTAGAGCTGATAAATTATTATCGAAGACTAAATATAATTTTAATTTGAATTATTTAAATCTATTAATAACCTCTTAAATGTTTTAATCCAAAGATAAAAATATGAATAAGTGACTTTTTAAATAAAGAAAAAAGTGTTATGATAAACTCATTCATGGTTTTTGAGAAGAAAATTTTCAAATCAGATATATAATATTATAAAAAAGACTTAAAAAGAATAAAGACCACAGTTCAACAAATAAATAATATAATCAGACAAGTTACACATTATGACTAAACTATTTGGTGAATTGCTTTAAGGTTTCCTTATAAACAATATCTTCATTAGAGCCGGTCTCAATAGTTCTACAGACAGCTTCGATATTAGTTTTAAATCTTTCCAAAACATCATGATGTTCAGAATTATCGAATCTTTTCAAATATCTATCGATTTGTCTCTTGAAGAATTTATAGTCATCATTTCCTATCAAAATATTGAAAACATTACCAACCTGCTTGGTTAATCCTCTACCGGTTCTACCAATTCTGTGGACATACTGCTGAGATGAGATTGGAAGATTGTAGTTGATAACATCAGTAATATTCAAGTCGATACCTCTACTCATAACATCTGTAGTTATCAAAACGTGGCATGAGCTATCTTCGTTATTTTCTATGAAATTTTGAATCGCTTGTTTATTTTGCAGTTTCGTATTATTGGAATTAATTGAAAATATCTTTATATTGTCGTTATTGTTAAAATTTTCAGTTAATTTCAATAACAGAGGAGTTAATCTCAAGGATGTTTGATTTGAGTTCACAAAGACTAATACTTTCTTGTGTTTACTTGTTTCCCTTTCTTGGTTATAATATAACATGTCTGATTCTGATTTTTTGTCTATCATCGATAGTAACTTCAATAAATATAAAGGCTTGTATATCGAGTCATTGAATTTTAATTTAACCGTATGTTCTTGAAGACCTTTAGGTAATTGATAGATACCATCTTCTCTATTATTATCGTTTGCTACAACTTGATGTTCTTCTGTAACTAGCTCAGTCTCTTGACTCATGTTAGTTATATCTTTAGCCTTTTGATGTTGATCCAATTCAGACACATTGTCACTCAATAAAAACAAGTTTGTTCTTATAGGGTTGAGTTTCAATAGATTCAACTTTTCAGAGTTTTTAGTAAGTGTGGCAGACACAATGAACTTGATAACGCTTATATTTTCAATGGCTTTCATAACTACATTTACCCAATCTTGATAACTTTGGTTTAGCAGTTTATCTGACTCATCCAAAACTAAGAATTTCAAACTATCAAATGACACACTACCATTAGACAAATGATCAACCAATCTACCCGGAGTGGTGATCAAAATATCCATATTGAGATTTTTAAACTTTTCAATCTCTTCCTTTAAGGACATATTGTTAGGCTTGGAAGTGGTTACAATAAGGTCTGTGTTTTTTGTTAATTGGGTTAAAGTGTTGTAAACTTGTTGAATTAATAATTGTGTTGGTAAAACAATGCAGCAACGCAATTTAGGTAGATTTCTTTTCATCAGAATCTGCAAAATAGGTATCAAATAAGCAAGTGTTTTACCAGAACCTGTGAATGAGTTTATTAAAACATCACCTGTCTTTTGGCAGTAGTTGTTTTTGGAAATGGAATAGTTCTTTAGTAATATCGATAAGAAATTGTCTAGAATTGTATATTGAACAGGCATGACATCTTTGAAGCCTAAGTTGTTGACTATGTTATCATATGTCTCTTTGTTTATAATAGACTTTTCCTTATAGAAATAGTGCCAACTTGCTACCTGATCCATATTATAATATATCTTGTTTAAATTGGACCATGATTCTTTCAAGAAATTTTTCTTCTCCTTTGATAATCTTGGCGTTACAACCCTTTCCGGTTGAGGAATAGGTACAAGGTCGTGTAAAACTTCCTCGTTAGTTTCTATGTTTTTATCAGTGGTTTCTTTTTCAGATGTAATTTCATCTTGTAAATTAAGAGTTTGCTTGAATCTGGTTAAAACTGAGTTATGCTTATTAAGTTCATCTAGATCCAGCTCAGGGGTTAAATACTTGGAAGTATTTTCACTATCGCTTGAGATATCTTTATTTTCTGTTGAATCGTTTTCCTTCTCTTCACTGACTTCTATCTTATCTTCATTAATCTCTGTGTCTTTTTCATTTTCCTCGACTTGTTCATCGTCTGATTCATCAGAAGAAGATGAATCCGTGTCTTCATCTGAAGAGGAAGAAGAGGAGTAAGAGTCACTGCTGATCTCTTGACGTTTTCTTTTAAATGGAAATTTTTTTAATTTATTATTAATATCATCATTGTTTGTTGTATTCTTGGAATCAGGATTATAACGAGCAGAGAACATATTGAACCTTCTTAGTTTATGATGTTGTTCGTCTAAAAAGAAAAAAATGAAAGTAACTTTTTAAAAGTATCACGGTTTTTCAATTATAATGTTTCTATATGCACTATACTGTAGTCATATCATTTTTATATTATATAAAAAAAGAATTGTTTATTAAATTGAATCATAAAAGTTGTCTGTAGCATTTAAAAGCTTCTGTTAACATGATCTAACAGGCAACGAAGATGTTAACTGTAATTACTTGTGAAGTGAATAATTATTGGCATTTAAAAAAAAAAAAAAAATGAGAACAAATAATTATTGCATACAGAGAGACAGAGAGCAAAAAAAAAAAGAAATTTTTATTTTTTGTCAAATCCATTTTAGATTCTACATTGATAAAAATGAAATTCAGATATGGTAGGTCACGTGTACTGGTAAAACTTTGCAGCTCTCATCACGTGTCTTATATAATAGATCATTTTAACATTAATACATTTAAATAGAAAGGCTGAACAATAATATTCAAATACAACTTAAGTTTACTAAGCTAGTTGTACTTAGCATATGTATCAACCTGATGTTTTATTAAGTCTTTAAATATATCTTACAAATATTCATATGCAATATATATCAAAAGATTATTTTTTGCATAAACATACATCCTAGAGAGCAAACAATAAGTTAAACATTTGCATGAATATGGTCACATGTATTTTTGTTTATTATAGTACGACGACACATCAAGTTGAATGAAGCATTATTTATACATTAACGTTTTCAATGCACTAAAAAACCACTTTATATTCTTCATTTTAATTGATATAATGAAGTAAAGAACTATTTATATAATGTTCTTTTTTGTTTCTCTGGTACTAACTATAAGCATCATTAAATTCCACTAAATTACTTGGAAAAAACCTATTGATAATTATTCTTTATAAGAACTTTTAAATGAGTTATATCCGAAACCATATTTAATCCGTTTTTTTTTTCAATCAATTGTTTACACTCTTAGTTTCTCCCTTAACAAATGATGATCCCCTGTTTTTTATTTTTTTTCACATTTTTTAATTAATTAAATGCCTCAAAATATGATGCGATGAGATAAGATGAACTTTAAATTAATATGTTATCTGAAAAATTTTTTAAATTAATTTCACTCTATATAAAGATCTATGAATATGTATTTTCAAATATTTGTAAATTTATATTATTATTCAATATTTATTTTAATTATAAGAAAAAGCAATAAAGAAAGCAACCATCGAAGTATACAAAAAAAATTAAAAAGAGCAACATAAAAATGTCAGAATTATTATCAGACCTTGATTATCCATCTAACTTGAGAAACAATAAGCCTAACAAAACTACGTTCAAATCTAGCTACAGAAAGATTTCACGTAGGGAAGAGGCTAGAATTCAAGCTAAAGAAGCTGCTAGAAAAAATAGCAAAAAGAAAAAAGTTAGCTCTTCTAAAAAGAAAGAATACAAGACAACCAAGGATAAACCTCGTCGTGGGTTTAGAAAAATAGAGTTGGTTCCTTCTCCATTAAGAAACTGTTTCACTTCATCTTCATACAACTTCACTCAAACTTGTAGTTACGGTAGTGCTGCTGAATATAAAAAAGTTGTTGAGGAAAATGAAGAGGAGGAGGAGGATGACGAATATCTTGATATATTCACCTTTGACAATTATCAAGACTCCTTCAAGCTAGACGTTCTGTCTGTTATTGATGATCATGATAACAGCACTAAAAACGGCTTTTCAGAGGGCAGCATTATACAGTGTCCTGATGTTTTCAATCATTATCAATTGACTAATGAAGATTTTGATTTGAAACCAGTTGGCGTTGATGTCTTTGAAACAATGGAAAACTTAAGATTCTACAACACTTATTTCCACACTTTCAGAGCTAATAAATTTGTGAGAAACGGAGCTCCAAAAAAATTAAAAGCCACTCTTTTTAATGACACTCAATAAAAAACATTATAGATACCTCAAAAAGAAATGAATAAATTGTAACAACAATCATAAAGTAATATTCTCTAATGATTTGATAAATGTACTACTAACGGAAAAAAAAAAATAGAAAGTACAACTGTAATAATACAAACTTTATATATTGATAAAGGCTATATAAATAATTATATAAATAAATTATAAGTAGCAAGTAAAACACTAACAATATTTCTCTTTTTCATTTGTATATTTGACTTAAAAATCATAAAATACTAATGTATTACTAGTGAAGCATAACATATATAAACTGTTAATAAAACTATCATTCTCTCATTTCGTCACTATTCATTAATTTTTCTTCTCTTATCTTCCCAGTTCTATCAATCTGTGGCCAATTCCCCCAGTTAGACAATCTCAACACTATACAGCTTGCATTATCTGCCTGTTTACCACCAATTGCCATAATGTATTTAATTATTTCATCACAGGTGTACTGCGGGGTAGCCTTTTTTACACCCCTTAAATTAACAGTAGTTGTTATAAGATCTATAACTTCCTGATCACTCATAAGATTGCTTATTCCATCAGTTATCATCACTATAAAACATTCATCACCTCCGAATTGTAGTTTGTGCTTTTCACTATGCGGAAGATTCTTTGTGCAGCCTATGATATATGAATAAATATCTGGCTCGGAAGTCAACCCAAAGGGTTTTCCTATATAATCTCCAAATGATCTTGTATTAGCAAAAGTATTTAAAAATCTTTCCTCCCCAAAAGCATCCTTCCCCACAAGATCATCATCCATGTTATCCTGTGTGATTTTATTTGAATCCTCTTTCAAGGGGTATTCATTAGTTTTGATGGTGCCCTTATCTTTTACACTCTTCTTTTTCTTGTTTTTGTTACTCAACCTTTTATTTTCAAATTTATTAGAATTAGGGTGATGAAGTAGAGTTAAACTATGTGCTTTTCCCTCCTTGTCACATAATAATATTTTACAATCTCCCAATTGCGCTGCATAAAGTTTCATTAGTTTATCATTATTTATAAAAAAAACATCCTCTTGGTCCTTGTATTCGCTTATTTGATCTTCGTTCAACGGAGATAAGAATAAACTGCTGGCCGTGGATCCGGATGTTATATGCTCTTCGGGTATTCCCTCTGCTATTTTTTCTTTGTATAATTGTAGATCAAGCCCCAAAAATGTCTGATATATTCTTAGTCTGTCCATATCTGTCAAAAGGGATGTTTTATCAATAATGTTTCCATAATTGTCAAAAATCATTCTTGACCCGTTATATAACAGATTCTCCTTTTTGGAAGAACAGTTTTCTATATATCGCTCATAGTATGAGTTTCTCTTTCTATAAAGCTTTTTCCAGTATTCAGACACTCCGTCCATATTAAATATATCCTCATACTCCTTGAGTATTTTGAAAAACTCTTCCTTGGATGGTTTACAAGTAGCAAGACTCTCACACAGTCTAGATTTCAGCTCATTTACTATGTAGTCTCCACCGTGTCCATCAAATATATTTAAATTCAAAACAGGAATAGGGCATTTGTTAGTGTTGGGAGTGAACTTTTGGCTGTTACTTGTAGGTAATTTTAAAAGACTCATGGATATCCCGTCTTCGTTATAATATCGGTTCACTCTGCTGCTTGAATAGCCTAAGTATGCAGGTATTTTATCCAGCTTCACTTTAAGTGTCCCCTGTTTGTTGTCCTTTAAAATATACTTTAAAGCCTTTGATGCTGTCCCCATTTGTATGTACTTAATGCGCGTGGTTTCTTATCTGCAAAATTTGAAAATATTACTGTTATGTATAATGATTGTGAATTGGTAAATGCATAAAAGCTTTTATCTATTATCTCAGCTTTAACCTGAGTTTATAGAAGTAACTAATACAAATCATCTGTTACTAATTATACGTCCTTTTCAAATGACAAAGTGTAGTATTATCGGAAAAATGTTAACAGTATCCTTTTTTTTTTTTAAATCCCCTACAAGAAGATAAAATAAGAAAAAAAAATTTTTTTTTCTCTAATTTTAAATTTTTATTTTAATGAAGTATATGGTTAGAAATTAAAGTTTTCTTTCCATTGTTAAGTAACAATCGAGAAAATAAACCCACAATAGATCACAGTAACATACTTATTTGGATTTAATGAATAAGATTTTATAAAGAAGAAGAAGAAAACTAAGGAACTTTAAAACATGGAACTTTGTTTTTAAATTAGTGGCTTTCAAATACCACATAACGACATACCGGAAAACAGTTACTAGCTGGATTACTTATAGGTAAAGAACATTGTATACATAATTCCTATAATGTATTACGAGATTATAGAGAATGACAACAATTGTCATTTGAATGTTTTATTACTAAAAGAGTTATATAATGTATAACTAACTATTTAGAGTTTACTTCTTTTGACATCTCAGCATAGAAATTATGAATCTCAACAGTAAAAAAAAAATAATTCTACACTATCAGTTTTGATTTCCGCGCTTACCCCAAAACGTAAACAGTATCTAAAAACGGTGTCATTTATCAAAAGGGAAATTTTCTTTTTTTTTTTACATTTTATCTTTCACGGTGTCTGTCATAACGTTTTATTTATATCACCGTAAATACAAGATTACGTATGAGCCCTCCTATTCTTGAATGTTTCATTTATCAGTCTATATAAGTAAAAGAGATGAAATGAGATGAGATAAGGAACTCAGTTTTTTTATAACTAACATAATATGTAAGATCTTGTATATTAGCAGTATTTATAAAAATTTGTACACTTTAAAGTTAAAACATCTTTAATAAAAAAACCAGTAACGCATGCATATAACATTACAAATATCACCATATGGCATCAGACAGTATCAATAACTCTCAAAATGAGTCGCAAACAACAAACAAAGACTTCAATGACTCTTTTCATTTATTGTCTACAAAAAAAACAGAAAAGCCTTCTACTTATGTGAATACAAATATAAGCGTAAGTACCTTACATGAATGTGAAGGAAATTATGTGGTTAAAGAGCTACTTTTGGACTCCAGTGGTAATGTTGTTAAAGATGTGTCTAAAAATAATACCTCAAGTCCAAAAAGAGGACAGAGTCTCTCAATACAACTTCCCAGCAAAAGAATATCTTTACCTTCTCTTAATAACAAAAATGTCATGTCTTTAAAAACAATCAATGCCAAAATACCATACATTCCAAGTAAGCAAGAAAATAAAAACATTAGCTCTCTTAAAACACATCAGCTGGCTAAGCGCTCTAGAAGTTGTGACTATGATCTAGGTGTGTTGCCGGCAGTACTTACTAAAGGAAGCTTTATCTCAAAAGCCACATTAAATGAATCTAGTTCAATTAATAATAAAAAACTAAAAGTGAATGATTTCTTTCACATGAATAACTTTTGTTCAAGTCAATCATCAAAAAATTTGAATACTAAGCCTAAAAGAATGTTACAAATTAAACAAACTAACTTTGATGGAATATTAAAGCTCTCCTCAGCCGGTTTAGAAAATCAACGTTTAAGTAATTACGAAAATGAAATCAATAAAGAAAACTTTTGCTACTATCCTGATAATGATCCTAAAGTTAATTTTTCAAATCCTATACAATTACCGTTTGTTACATCAACGCCAAAAAAGTTAAAAAGAGGAAAAAAAGGACTGTAACTTGCTTGAGGTTCATAAAACACTACGGTGGCAAATTCTCAGTTTATAACAGAGAAAGAAAAAGATTATAAAACGCTCTTAGTAATAAATGCTGATATATTAATGTTTGTTCTTCAAAAATGAAAGAAATGTATATAAAGTTCTTGTAATGTTCTTCTATTATTATTTTTTAGTTTTATTTAATGTGTTGAAATTATGTTACAATTAATAAAACATAATTATAAATTTTTGACATGTCATGTGATCAAATAAGCTATAATCATATTGTTTTCTTTTTTTTTTATTATATATATTTTTTAAATATAATTATCATAAATTTTCCTTTCATTGCTAAAAAGATCCTCTTTTCATAGATGTTTAATTCCTTTAATGTGTATAACTTTTAAATGTATTATTATGTTACACTCAATAAGGAGACACGTTGTTGTATTGAAACCATGAAATGAAAATAAAAAGAACTCACTGACTTTTTTTTCAATCAATGCTTTTATAGACTTCATTTTTGTTTATTTTCTCTATTATTAAATAAATACAATCATCAAGTTCTGTTATTATAAGCTTGTCATGAGTCTTTAAGAATAATTCTTATCACCCCCAATATAAATAAACAACCACGTTTTTTTTCCATTCAAATAAATTTTTATGTATTGATATGGAGACTGGTGGTGTGTTATTTTTTTAGATAAGTGGATTGATATAAAGCTCTGTTGATAGAGACACTTTTCTTATTTTTACTGTTTGTTTGTTTCTTTTTTCTTTTTATGTTCTTATTAAAACGATACATATTTTGAAAAATTTACAACTAACAGTAAGAATAACTACCTCTAACAAACGGTGTGCTTTTTGATTGCACATTTATCAACACTGAAATTCCAATCCTACATATTTTTCACAATGTTTTTTCTCCTTTTTCTCAGTTCTTATTTTATTTGTTTTCTCTCTCTTCAAATTAAAAAAATT
Organism: Hanseniaspora jakobsenii; assembly: GCA_030573515.1. NCBI lineage: Eukaryota > Fungi > Ascomycota > Saccharomycetes > Saccharomycodales > Saccharomycodaceae > Hanseniaspora > Hanseniaspora jakobsenii. The sequence goes on from JAJMDK010000132.1 coordinate 18,656, forward strand.
ATCTCTTGTGTTAAGTAACGTATACATTCTTTGTTAATATATTCTATATAAAACAAAATAAAAACTTAAATTTCAAATTTTTTTTAAAATGGTTTACTATGGGATATATATATACAAAGATGTCAAATAATATTTAAAAACAATTTCTTAAAAAAAAAAGGCAGTGTGGTTTGCACTACTCACTTTCATCAAATGGATGCTGTAGAGAACAGTAGTCAGGGATAATGTTAAATTTAGTCTCAACATCTTGCCAATGTTTTCTACTAAAACACTCTGGATCATTGAAATCCTCCTCATTTTCTACTGCAAATGAATCCAACCACTCGAAATTCTCATTGAATTTAATATTTGAATTCAAATAATCACGTAACTTTGTATGATTAACTGTCTTTACTGAGAGTTTTTTCCCCTTGTTTTCATTTTCTGCATTATCTTCCTTATCTGTATTGTCATCATCATTTGATTCCCCTTGAACGGAATAAAAATCATTGATGTCACAGTTGTCAGTTAATAAGTTCCATATATTATGCAAATAAAACTCCAAAGATTCCAATCCCTTGATGAATCCTCTGTCGGGATTTTCTATACCTCCATTAGGTGGACATGAAAACTTGGAGTGATTTTTAATAAATGTCTCCCTGGTAATGCATTGGGCAAAGTCTATTAGATAAATGTTACAACTATTTGTAAGGGAATCTTCTTCAGAATCTTCCTTTGTGTCTTCATCATACATGAACAAAAGGGAGGCACCATACATTCTGTATCCGGGTAGATTCTGCACGGCTGTTTTTAAAAGGTTTAGTTCCAATAATAGCTTTGGCAGTTTGTATAATATGCTTTTGATGGTTGTACCATTGTATAAAAAGAGCAAAAGTACTCTTGTAAATTGCCATCCTATCCGAATTCTTCTGCCAAAGTATTTATCCCTCTTGATAAAGAGATCCTCCTTGGCTCTGTAGATTTTCATTCCACATACTCTGCAACCAAGTTCTCGAGATGTGGTTATTTTACACTTTAATGACTGCGATTTTTTCTTCTTTTCATTTGCATATACACCATACTGTCTAGTTCCCATTTTCAAGTCAAGTACAGTAGGACTCTTCATGTTTTTAGTTAGATCCTCCAGTAAAATGTACTGGCTCACTTCTAAGTTGGAGCTATCGGAGTTGTTCATACTGATTGGAGAGATGCTCCTTTCTAGTGTGTGAAGTGATTGCAAAGTTTCATTGGCATCCTTGCTATTGCCAATAGTATCATCCTTATCGACTGATGTGTCCATTTGGTCTCTGTTTATATCATCAACTTTAAAAACTTCAGTTAAAACTTGATCTTTTAGTTTTGTATTGAGACTAGTCTGATGACAGTCTGCATCTTGAAAATTATCAACATCAACACAAATATTGTATTTTTCTAAAAGCTTTTGAGAAAACAAATGTATGTTATCAGTCATATTAACCTCAGTCTCCATTGAGCTCTTTCTGACATTGAGTATACCGATGTATCTAGGCATGAACTTGAGCAATGTGCCACAATAGGTATTTTGTGATTCTTTATACTCGTGTTCCAAATGTTCATACCATTTGTTTTCTTTATTGGCCAGTGTTTTGCAAATGGCCCTTTTTGAAAATTTGAAGATCTCCGTATGACCTCCAACTTTGTTCTTAAATGGTTTAAGTTCAACTAATCTATTGTATCCTGAAGATGATCTTCTTTTGTGCATGCCACTGCTGCTGCTGCTTCTGCTGCTTACTCTTCTGATTCCATTGTCGCTCAATGTGCTGTTTCTTCTATTGGAGTGACATTCCATAATTTTGGTTCCGTTGTTGCCAGGTGAGAATGAAGCTCGTTTAAAAGCATCGTTGAGTGAAGAAGAACTCAATGACCTTGAAAGGGGTTTAGATTTAGGTATGTCGTTTAGAGTCTCATTGAATATAAGGGGCTTCACCAGTTCACTGGTCTTTTTTCTCTGTTGCTCTAATCCGGAAGGTTGAAAGTCTATACGATTACTAAAGGACATAAAGGAAGATTTGTTTCTCTCCTTTCTTATTCTGATTGTTTGTAAATAGTTTATTTGTTGAATCACTACTGCTTGT
>JAJMDK010000133.1:0-20687 GCA_030573515.1 Hanseniaspora jakobsenii
GCTTGAAGCATCATCAGGGTCTGAACCATATCTTTTCATTGACTCACTATCAGATCTTAGGAGCTTAGAGAATTGTTTAAATGATTCATACTTTTTCTCTTTTGCTTTTTTCTTTTTGAATTTGTTTCCAATGATCTCACCAGTGTGACTTAAAACTATTTTAATCAAATCCTTTTTCAATGCTGTGAAAAAATCTTGACTTGACCATATCTGATTTTCATAGCGTAGCACAGGAACTTTCACCAACAAATCATTAACATTTGTTATCTTCTTTGGACCTTTGTATGAAACAGAAAGTATGGTTTTGTGAATTATAATCTTTTTAATTGCAGTATACTTATTGGATCTTTGAACCATTTCTTTAATTCCATGTTCTGGCAGTAATAAACTGTTTTCTACATACATTTTATCCTCAAAGTTGGTAATATCACTTTCAAAACTGTTGACTCTGTCCAGAGTTGATATGGAATCAAGGGACACTTGCTCTGACGCGTCTTGATGCTTGTTTTGAGAATCACTTGAAGATTTATTTTGTTCGCCAAGTAACATGTGAACCAATGTGTCAACAAAAGTTTGCTCAAGTCTTACCCTGAGGGCTCTTAAATTCACATCAATAATATCTATTTGAGAAATACCACCAACTTCCTTGTCCAACCTCCATAAAACCTCAAGCAAAGGAGCTGGGGTATTGTTGAAATCCTTCAATGGAGATAAAACATCCTGATAAGCTGCATTTTTGCTTAAATTGAAACATTGAAGTGTATAAACCATCAATTTATTGGTGTTTAATCCATCACTGAACGTAGTTCTTCTAAATGAAGAGAATCCTAATCCAAGAGTTATAACAGGTGTTTTGTCATCTTCAGTTAAATCCCAGATTAAGTCATCTGCAGATATGTACCAATGAATTTTATCTGGCTCATTAGTACCATCTTCTTTTCGTTTAGTTGAGGCCATATTCTTTTTTAAGGAAGTCATTAAAAATCTCATTTCAAATCTATAAGAGTCTAGCTCCTTTTCAATGAGATCTCTCATCTGGCCAAATGTATCAGGATCATTATCTCTCATAATGCTTCTCTCAAATCTGATATGTCTTATCTTAGTTTGCAAACCTATTATAAATTCTGCACTAGTCACAAAGTTCTTCTTAATTTCATCAGCAAGGAAAGTCTCTGCCAAGGATTCCCATTTCTTATTTTCTTTGGATTCAAAAGTTAGCAAGTCATCCATGATTCCATATATGGCATTATATTGACTGCTGGTGCACTTTAGATGCATTTCAGGAACACCTATTCTCAGCACAGGATCTGAGTCGTATATTTTGTGTGATATTTTATCATAAAATAGATCATTAGGATTACTGAAACTTAAGAACATTGAAGATTTTGAAAATATTTGGAAATTCTCTAAATATTCAGAGTTCAAAAAAAACTCTATAGGAACCCAAGGAACCCAGGCCTTTAAAACATTTGCACAGTTTTTATCTTCAAATCCCTTTCCAACCTCATATTTCAAAGATGGATGCTTTAGAATAGATTGTTTATCCAAAGCAAAAAACTTGACCTCAGAAAGAAGCATACATATTCTTGATTCCTTTAAATTTTCAACGCTTTTAACGTCATACGATGTGTCTCTTCCTTGGATTATATCAATGATACCAACTTCAATTTCATTAGCCAATAGACAGGTGGAATAATTCTCAACAACTTCTGAACATAATTGTATTTGTGGCATGATAAACTTTAAAACCATATTATCCGAACTGAAGAAGTTTACATCGGTTATTGTTCTAATAATCTCCTCGAACTGTTGAATGCATTGTGCATTGTTCATAGATTCAAACTTCATATGATATTCTAAGTTGCTATCTGGCCTTGTTTCATCTGAGAAGTCCATACTATTTCTTGAAGCTTTACCTTTGTTGTTCACTTGAGAGCTATATATCATTATCTCCTTTAATATAGATAGAGATTTATAGCTGTCATAAAATGAGGTAGCTTTTCTTTCTTGCATTTTTTTTGCATAAGCAAGTAGAAGTTGTTTCGATATCTCATTTATTTTTAGTTTCATATTGTGAATAACAAATTTGTTGTCAAAAGATGTTTTGTTTTTAGATTTCTTTGTAAAATCACTGTTAGACTCAATTTTTGAAATAAGAGTTGGGATAGGGTTAATCATTTCTAAGTCTTCGGATCCCAAAGATATTTCACTAACAGATCTTTCAATCATATCTCTAACAGGCTCAAACATCTTGATTAAGTCCTCTAATACAGTTATTTGTTTTCTCAAAAGAACCAAACTTTCATTATTGTTGTTACTAGGTTGATGCGACTCTTCATTAGGTAAATTAGGAATATATTCGTCTGATTCTAAATCTTTAACCAAATTTTGAAGCTCTCTTAATCTTGCTTGGTATATCTTAACTTGTGTAATTTCACTATTATGTTTTCCGGCCACACATGTGTGGAAAGATTCATTTCCAAAAGCAAAAGGTACTTGTTCAACCCTTCTCTCTATATTTCTAAAGTATGAAATTCTGTCTGATTGCAACAGACGGATAGTTTGTAAGAAATAAGGCTTAGAAGACAAATTTTCAAAGTCATCAAGATCAGTATAGTCTAATATATTGTACCACAGAGAGTCATGTGAAGGAGAATTCAAATCACTAGGTTCACTGTACTTATTGAAGATGGAATGGACTAATCTGATATCTGCATTAACAAAATCAACTTCTCCTTGATCCATCTTTAACTTCCAAACTCTTCTTGTTCTATTTAACATATTATGGGTCAATGTAACTGGAGATCTCTTTTGGTGAAGATCCAAGTTAAAGACATCAAACTTTCCTTTTAACCCTGTAAATATAACATCATCGTTATCTGTGTTTTCAGAGGTGGAATGTCTATATACATGCGCCATATCCAAAGGTGCAAAGCTCATCTGGTATTTTATAGTGAACAAGGATCTACCAAACTTGGTAGAAGATTGCTGCATTGAAGGGAATAAGGGACCTTGTCTAATTGGACCTGAGGTGTATGTACTAAAGAGTTTCCACCATCCTAGGAAATGTTCACTGCAAAATGGTGCCAAATGAACATTATTATGAGAGATTTCTTTGTTGTTTGAGTAAACTCCAATATCCATATGAATAAAATCACTTCTGAAATTTTTATAAGAATCATGCCCTTCCACCTTCTTCAACAACAATGGGTTGGCCAAACTAACAGTATGGTGGGGAACAAAATTAACAGACCTTTCAGTTTGCCCTGGAGTTTTTATATCACCTATTTCAAACATCAATCCCATTCTCCATAGCACGTCACCATTTAAAACCATAAGAATTTTGTTAAATGCATCTTCTTCATACAATGCATCAAAGTTTCTAATTCCAAGAATAAAGCTTTTTGAATTAATCTTTAAAAAGTCAGCTGGGTTGCTATTTTCATGTACTGCAAGTCTGGTTCCCCCCTTCCAGCAAAAGGTCAAACCTGCACCAAATTCATGTATGTCATACGGATCAATTGAACCTTTCATATTTAGATGAAGCTCACTGGTCTTTGCCCATTCAAATATTAAAACCCCATGCATTAAAAGTCTGATCTTGTCCCAAAATCCTATTTTAGGTGATGGATCCAAAGGAGGTTTTGTCAGAAAATCAAACCACATCATAACTGCTTGAATTGCCGGCTGCAAAGACTTACCCCAGGTTAAGATGGTTGGCTGTTCAGAATCAATGTATATTTTAAAATTTACATAGAACTTAATAGAGTTAATGGTTCTAGTAATATGAGATCCAAATACACTATTGGAATCTTTTGAGCAGCCATTAATGAATGGCACCCATACCTCTCTTATACCTACAGAGTCAGGCATTTGTTCACCTAGGGCCATATCTCCATTTAAAACCATGTTAGGAAAGTAGAGTATAGGTAAAGCGTAGTCCTTTAGCTGCAGCTTTAGTAAATTTACAGTAAGTTTGACATTGGCTAATATCAAAAGAGTATAGATTGTATCTAATGGAACACCTTTTCCATATTTGTAAATGAAATCAGCATAGTTTTTGTAGCCAAACTCTGGTGGTTTGATTACAAACTCCATATCAATTAGCGAATAACACATTAATGGAATTCTTTCATGGCCCGAATAAATTTTAACTTTTCGGTCTAAGAATTTTCTTTCAATAATATCATATGCGTTCATATTTACAAACTCCTTTCTGGCAAGACCTATTCTTTCTATCCATGAAGTTGAGAAATTTTTATAAAGTCTATATTGAGCATCTTTAATATCATGGTATTTATCATGGTTTTGCAATTCTTCATAAAACATAGCCTCTTTGTCTAATCTTAATCTTTGCTCGCTTAAACCAACTCTGTATATTAAGTTCAATTTGTGTTCAAATGGATCTTCATCAACTTTAATCAAGAAAGTATCAATTTTGACTTTAACAGAAGGAATTTCAACAGGTTCAACGGAAGAAGGGACCAAATGAATAAACTTGTTTAAATTAGATAAACCTGTTTTCATTTGCTTGATCGATTTAAATGTGGAAACAAGTCTATCAAAGACTTTATAAAACTTCAAGTGGTACTCTGATCTTAGTTCAAAGGTTTTTAATTTTAATAATGCAAAATAGTCATCATCAAAAGTTTCTTTATTGAAATCAAAACGTGCATTTTTGGCTTTTCCCAATCTGGTAAATACATCAGTCTCTTCCTCTGTGATAAACTGGTCTGGATTATAAGTAGATCTTGTAAATATCTGGAATAAGTTGAAATCCAATGCTTTATTGCTATATGTAATGTCCTTTGCAGAGAATAGTAAATTTAAGTCATCCACAAAGAATCCATCTATTAAAAAATTGTTTACATTCAAACAAAGGGTAGACTTTTTATTTTCAGTATTGTTTTTTTTCTTTTTAGAGTCAGTTGTTTCAAAGACACTTTTGTAAGAAGCTATCAAATACAGAACAGTCCAAAAAGTGGCTAGTTCAGTTCTGAACGAAGCCAAATCAACATCAATATTTGGTCCTTTTAATAAATCAACATTGATGTTATTAATGTTTGCGGCCTTTCTACGGCCAATATCTGGTTTTTCAGCCGATTCAATTAGACTAAAATCAATGTTTGTTAAACGCATCAATCTTGTATCATGGCTGTATTTGAAATCAAAATTGTTTAAGAAAGCTTGAAAACCAAAATATTTTTTATAAAGTTTTTCTGAAGGATCTAATTCCTTTTTAATAACATTAGAAAAACAGTTCACAAAATTAGCATCAATCACTCTAGCTTTATAGTGTACTCTCTTTAAAAAGTTTGTTAAAACTAGGTTAAGTGTTTGTGCTTTCGGTTCATCTGTATGAACATTTGAGGAGTTTACAGCAGCTTCAGTAGATCTGTTTTTGAATAAAGCTTTTATATCCTTAAATGAGTTACTCCATTTTTTGATGATGTTCAAATCAGTAAGTTGCAGATCAGATCCAGATATTAAGTGATCAAATTGGAATATGTTACGTTGATAATTTTGGATTTCAGTCTTTTTGAGGCTGAAGATTTTATTTGAGCTAAACTTGTCATTTATTATTTCATTGAATGTTACATTGATATCAGAGGATTTAAAACTCCCCAATGTTGTTGTCAATCTCAATCTTTCATCATATTTGCTAACAGTACCGCCAAGTAATTCATCATACAAATGATATATGTTTGTAGGTGATTTCAAATGGAATATAGTTTGATTATTGCTTAAAGTTAAGTTTCCTTCATCCATCACATATGAGAAACTTGCGTTGGGAACCAATAGCTTTAGATCTAAAGAGAAGAAGTTTAGTAAGTACAACATTAAAGATACTTTCTCTTCCATAAGTTTACGCTCATCAATTGGATCACCGGAAAATGTTGGTTTTTTGGCTTTTTGGTTATTCTTGATACAAGGATTTTTGTTCTCAATAAAATTGTAGACAATGTATTTCAAATGTTTCTCTGCAATTATTATGCTGCAGTCAGTACAATTGAAAATACATCTTATGTTGCATTTAAAGTTTTCAACATCTTTAAAATCATACAGGGAGTCCCCTACTAAGAACAGGTTCATTAATGGTAATGATAATATCTTGTCCCCAAAGAGTCTAAGGGAAATAGAATTTGAAGACAAAGTGAATTCATATCCAGACTCAGGTTTTAGTGAATCAACGGGATTGAATCTTATTGATAAAGCAGCACAGTAAAAGCTGGTGCTATAATGAGGAATGGTTACATTAATGTCCTCAAACTTAAACTCAATTACTTTCATAAATAGGCACGTCTTCTTAAAGATTGTGGCATATTTTTCCAAAATCAAATCTCTTTCTGTGCACAATTCCAGTATATCTTCTTGTGATATAATTTGCCGGTGTGTTTCATTCTCACCCATGCTAGTTCCCAAGTCATATTTGCAATGTGGCACTAGCAAATCCAGGGAAATATAAAGTTTGTCCATTTTAACAAGAGTAGAGCAGTGGTTAATTTTGAATATTTGTTTGTCTAAGTCAAGACCCCATTCACCAGCTATCTCAACTTCAAAGCTTTTAAGGGTTGTGTTTTTGTAGTCTGTAAACTCATGGAAAAATATACTTGCTATGTAGCTTCTTTCTACTTTATTATACGCTATTTTAACAGATATGTAATCGGTATAAAACTTCTTTCCTTCCATTGTAAGTTTGACTCTTTGCATGGAGAACTGGATAGGAATGAATCGCAGAAGTAACTTTACAACCCAGCTGTAGTTTAGTGATCTGTTATATTCAAAGTGGTTAAGTTGGTCTAGAATATGAGATATTTTTTCATCTAGAGTTTTTGTATTCGGTACATCATCAATGCTTTTATGTGTTGTTGTTTTGCCAGAATTAGGCTTCATTAGTTGCGGAATATCTATGCAAACATCACTCAAGTCAATTATAATTGTCTTCTTTTTTGAATCATCAATGAGTTTCCGCTGAATTTTTATTCTAGATATCAATATCTTTATTCCGTTAACAAACTGTGCTTTGGTGTTTATAATAAAATTCAAAAATATCACATCTATAGACAATGATCGAATATACTTTCGGGCTATAATCTTGGAAACAATCACATTTAGCAGGAGACTTGATAGAATTTTCTGTGTAAACAGGTACATTATCAGGATGAATACTAGTGTTTTCAAAGGAAAAATGTACATATATTTGTAGTCAACGAGTAAGTTCTTCACTGTGCTATTTATCGAAGCATCTAGGTTATTATTCATTGTAACGTTAGGTATCGTTGATGTTTAGTTTGAGTATATTTTTTGGTTTTGTATTGGCCATTTAGTTTATTGATAAGTTCTCTTTAATCCAACACAGTTCAATCTTGACTTGTAAATTTGATCAAAAGAGTAAAGAACTGTTTTATTGTTCTCTGTATTTGTTTTCAAGTTTTGTAAAAAGAGTACTTGAACAACAACAGCATTTTATCGATAACATTGAACGTCCTTTTGCAGCATTATAACAAACTTGAGGTTGTAGCATTTGTTTTGCAAACTTGTTGTTTTATTAATATCTCTCGTGAGACATAATAACAATGTGGAAAAAAAAAATAAATAAATAACTCACGTGATAATATTAAAAAAATTTAAAAAAAAAGCGGAAAGAATGGGAAAATGTATTCTAAAAACTTGCGGGGGAAACAAATAACCCCCCGAAAAAAATCTACATATCTGAATTTTATTTAAAAAAATTTTTTTTAAGATTTATCCGTGATTTTTTTTTTTAAATTTTAAATTGTGAACGCAGATAAGATCATGTGCCATACTCATAACTGATTACAACTTAAGAAAGTAATAAAAAGAAAAGGCGGGGTAAAAAAAAATTGAAAAGAGATGAAAATGAATTTTTACAATTTTTATAACGGTCGTAACAATAGCCAAATAAGATAAATGGTTAATTCAATCATATGAACTAAGTTATATAATTGTTAAACGTGCCTCTTAATGTAACTCTATGTACATACATAGTAGATATAACCTTTCTTTAAGAGAGTTGAATTAAAATCTAATGAGATATTTGTAGCAATTTTACCAAGAAAATACTCATATATATTAACAATAACAATTCTTTGTAATAAAGAGTTTTTTTGAAATAAGAAACGAGACTAAAACTCTTAGACAGAATATTATGTCTCTATTTAAAGCTTGATTTTTTCTTTATATGAACCCTAGATCTCCAAGAGACTCTGCATTTATACTGATGTTTTGGTTGAATGCACTGAATATCACCTCCTTTATGCCATTCTCCAGATCTGAGTTAGGGTCAAGGTGTTTTTCTTCGTTTATTAATGTGTAAACCATCACCAAACATTTCAAATACTGGTGTTTGAATAGTTTGTCATATGAATTGTTCATATTGATTCCTCGTATCCATCCTGCAATCATAGAATAGCATACTTTGATTATAGAGCTTGTTATCTCGTTTCTCAACACTCTGGTTTTCTTTGTAGAATCAATTTGTTTCATGTCTAGTTTCTTTGATCTCCACAGTACTTGTGACTGAGTGATTATATGATCATAGGCTAATACATTTTCATTTGAATTATTGGCAAATATCTCTTCACTTGACAACTCTTCAAATATATGTTCTGTATTAGAGACATCATATTTTCTCAACTCCAAGCAACCAACACTAATGCAAGTTAGTATTGTAAACCGCTGTTGCATGTTTAGATCTATATTGAATAACGTGTGTAAAAGATAGTCCAAAGCATCGCCTTTAGAGGCCTTTACAATGTACAGCATAGATTTGATTCTCATGGATTCAAAATTGTCAGATTCATTTTTAACTTTCAGGTTGATTATAGTTTTTAATAAATCTTTTGAGTAAAACTGGATTTCCTTTTCATGATGACTATCAAGCTTGAGTTTCATCAACTTGCATCCCTCCGTTAGTATTTCGTTAGTGGAAAGTTCATTGGTACTGCCTGATGATATAGTCATTAGCAACTTCAAAAGGTCTTTAATAAAGGATATCCTCTTGTTCACATCACTGGTTAACTCTGTGTTTTGCAACGTCAAAGTGTCCATTTTACTTTCAATAGTAGATAGTGAATTTTCTTCTTTTGTTATTAGAACAGACTGGCTTTTATCTACACTCAAACTTTCAAATTCTTTAAAGTCCTCAATACTCTCAAAAAAGTACTCAATTACAACTTCACTATCAAATTTTATTTTATCACCTGTTACCCTCTTAGCTACAGCCATTGTATTTTCAACATAGTCCGGTGAGGGGTTGCTTAATCTTTTGGTGATTCCGTTTAAAAAAGAAGCATTATTTGCATATAAACTTTCAATGTCTACAAATGGATCTATCTGCTCTAATCTTCGAATACCCATCATTATAGCCTTTGTCAGCATCTGATCATTATAGTTTCCTCTTAATTGAAGACCACTATTTGCAGAAGGTAGAGTGGCCCATTTTATCAACAAAAAGTTGATAAATCTAGTGAGATGCTGTTTCTTTAATGCTCTAACGTAACAAAACAAAAACACCTCGTTCTTATTCAGTTTTAGTAAAGTTTCAAAGTCTATAAAAACTGGGTTCAGCTGGTATAAAATGTAGTGAACTGTTTTATAATTCAGTTTATCCGCTACTTTGGACAAGTAGCTATATAGATGATATGAAACCTTCTTCTTATTTACAGTTGATGCATTATTATAAACCATGTCCATGAAAACAGTGTCAAATGTTTCTTTGTTTTTGAAAAGTGTTATTTCTTGAGTGATGTTGTCTATAAAAAATGCATCTATTGCTATTGATGGGTTAAGTTTAATAGCATGCAGTAAAAAATCACTCGAAACATCTCTGTGAGCTTGACCGTTCAGTAGGAAGTTGTAGTAATGCACATAAAGTTGTGTGAAATAGTTATATATGTCAACATCATCTGAATTGACAAGTTTGTTAAACAACTTTGATCCAAAGTATACAACTCTAAGATTTTTAAGCAATTGTTTCCTTTCTAAATTAGAAACGATAATACTGTTATAGTGTAACAAAAAGGTATCAAAATTATTCATAAACAAATCATATAATATCTGTGTTTGATAATTACTTTCTTGGTTATTTAAAAACATATTAAAAAACACAAAGTTTCTATGGAGGAGATCAATGACCTTAGATTGTAGTTCTAAATGTAGCATTTCATAAACGCCATTATTGCTAAATAAAACATTGTTTAGGTAAAGAATATCTTCATTACTAGTATTGCTGCTGTCTAATATAAGCTTTATTTTCTCTATATTGTATTCAATGTCATTATGATCTGTCTCTTGTCTTTTTATACCTTGATTGTCGTGCAAACTCTTGATCTTTCCATTAATCTTGGAATTATTTAGGACATTCATGATTATGTTACAATGCGTCTTTGGTCCCGTTCTCTTCTCTCTTTGAACAATATCCTGATTGGTGTTTAAACAGATAAGCCCCAATTGTCTTAAATACAATTAAAAGATGTTCAAAAACTCACAGTTGTGTTCCTTTGAAAGAGCATTTGTGAGCTCATTACTTTTAAAACTAAAATCTAATTAGTTGATTTACATTCGTGTTTGTTTCTGATATTTTTTTGTTTTTTTTCACCTTACGAAGTAAGGTAAAAATATCAGAAAAACGCCAAGAAAAAAAATTAAAAAATTTGAAAAATCGAATTGAATAACAACTTTCGTTATTGAAGTTCCATTTCTGATACCAATCTAAAGCTTTGATATAGTTGATAAAAGTGTACTGAAAGTATCAATTAAAGACCATATTGAAAGAAAGAAAAAGGTTTGTGGATGTACCCTGAGAGGAACTTGTTTTATTTTTAACCACAGCTGATTGCTCTCTCTATTTGTTCAAAAAGTTGTTTCATGATTTATCACAACAGCACATAAACTATTGCAACATATTGAAACATAGATTTGATACTGTACATATTTACAATCTAATAATTAAAAAGAAGCATAATCTGAAACAATACAAAATGTCACTAGAACGAAAAACAAACAACAGTCAAGAAGAATACAATAATAGTCCAGTAAAAAATCTGGAATATAGTCTCAACTCGGAGTTCAATTATCAAGAGGAACGAATACTGGATATAACAACAAGAAAAAGAATTAAATCAACTAATATTTGTACAAAGACGTTTACAGAACTCAAAAGTTCATCAAATACTAATATTTTCAACTCATGCGACCCAGAAGTAGACCATTTACAATCGTTTAAAAAGCAAAAAATAGAAGAACAGAATTACAACTTTGGACTGAAATTTTCTGAAGATGAAATTAAAAACGTCACTATAAACAACGAATCAATTCCATTGACTTATGATGAAATCTACAAGAAATATTCCATTATTAAAAAAGATATGCTTAAAAGCAACAACTTAAATATCGAACTTGAAAAAACATTTGAACAACTTTTTCTACTTAGTGTGAAGGAACATCTTCTTGAAAAGATTCCCCTTTTAGTGGTGGATTTTTTAAAAACCATATCGAACATTTTAAAAATCAATAATCTATCTGAAGAAAGTTATGATATAATTGACAGTTGGTTAGTGCGATGTTTCAACAGGGCAAACGTCAACTGTAAAGTGGAAGCTTCTTTTGAAATACTGCTACAGGACTACTACATATACAACTATCAATACCTAGGAATAATGAAACTGATAACTTTGCAACTGCTAGTAATACGGAAGTGCACAAATGAAAACATAACCGGATGTGTTTTGACACTTTTAAGCTACGATAAGAGATATTTGTTTGGTTTTAATGAGTACACGTCTGCCAGAATAAACATAACTAGTGTGATTAAGCTGCTACTAAACATGTTATCATACTATCACGATATAAAATTCTTTGTAATATGTAAAGCTTATGAATACTTGAAAAGGGAGAAACTCCTTATATCTCAGTTTCTGCCTCAATTAAAACAAAATGAATCATTGCTGGCTTTGTTATCGGAATCTTACAAATTAATAAAACCAGAGACAGACATTCTTTCTGCATCCTTTACAGAAAGAATTAGTGCTAAAGTAAAATTAAACAAAATTAAGGAACCTTTTACCTTAGATGAAACATGGAGAGTCAAAATTGAAAAGACATTCTTGAATAAGTCTAAGAATTCTATAAAATTATATGAGTTCTATAACCACTATATTGATTTTATATGGACACATGCAAAGAGACTTTCAACCAGGGACCATAACATTATCAAAAATATATTGATTAAAATCAGCTATAATATAGATTTCATAACAAAACATAAATCTGATTTGACATTTTTAATTGCTCCTATTATGACAACCATAATGAATATTTTGATATCTGAAAACGATATGAAGACCTTAGATAACGTCACAAACATACTGTTTAATCTGTTTGTGACTAATAAGGACGAAACTTTTCTAAAGCACTCTATTGAATGCAACCTTCACATATTTTTAAACAGCTCTTTCTCAAATAACTACAAAGGATGCGAAATCAATGTAGCCATGTATCAGAACAGTCTTAGAAAATTTTTGAAATATATGAAGTGTATTATTTCAATGGAAATGAGACTTTCACTTTTTAAACAGATATTCAACATATATTCTCTACAAAACGATAGCTCTTTGTATTGTATCAGTGATTTTGTGATTAACTACTGCATGAACATGGCCAAGTTGCTTCCAAAGAGAGATATTACTGCTTTAGATGCAACTAGTGATTTAATGCATTGCTTATTGATAGGAAGCGGTGAGGATGGTAAAGAAATGCTAGACATTGGCTCTTCCAAAGTTGTGAAAGACTGGTCTTTATTGGTGAAAATGGTTTATCAACTGGTATCACCTGAAAGCGAAGTAGTGCTTATTGATTTTAAGCAGGATATACTTCCAAATACATGTCTCTACAAAGAAAGACACGCTGTAAAGTGTTGTTTTCAGTTCTATAAGGAAATGAGGAAAAGAAGCATTTTGAAACTTTCAAAGATATCGGAATACTACATAAATACAGTACTAGCTCCTAGAAACTATAACTTTAGAATATCAATTATTGAAATAGAGTTTGTCAAACTTCTAATGCTATATTTAAAACTTAATGGATTTTATCAATTAACCATTAAAATATTCCAAGCAGTATCCACGTATCAACTTTTGAATGATAGCTATTATGAAGAGATAAAATTGGTTTATCTTCAAGCTAAAAACACTATATTGAGTACAAAATCATTTGATGGTTCCTTTTGTTTAAAAACTTTTCAATCTGATCTAAACTTTCAAAAGTTGAACATATTCGTCGAACGAATTTCAGATATTGAATCGCTTTGCAAGTTTAAAGAAAGATTGACTAAAGCATACAATACCATTTGGGATTATCAAAACGAAAGCAAGATGAGTAAACCTTTGTATCTTGAGGTTCTTCTGTTTAATATGCAGTTTTTACTAAAAGAGGGTCATCTTTATGAAGCTGATGGCAAATATGCTGAGTCGCTGCAGAGTTACAAACTGGTTTTGTCCTTAGGTAAATCAATGATTAAGTCTCTCTCATCCTTGGACCAAAAATCAAGAATAAAGCTAATTAACAATCTCCTAATAGGATTTGAAAGAATTATTGATCTTACACTCTTTGTAGGAAGCTATCTATACTATGAATACTTTATAAAAGAGTTTGATATAATATTAAGCTCAATCAATGAACCTATTATCAAGTTTAAGAAGTACTCTCTATCTATACAATTCAGTGAGATAGTATTTGATAAGCTTGAGAAATTCCAAACGAACATTTTGGACCAACTAGATCTCAGTAATAGCGATATGATCTTTTTGGAATACTGTTTAAGAGAAAAGAAATATAACACATTGCTTGATACTTACAAAAATACAAATTTGCCGTTGTATAGGCAAAGCTTGTTGAAGGCAGGCTATCGATGCCTGGATTTAAATAGGTCCTTAGAAACACCTATAGATAGACTTCAAGTTGGCTGTGGTATTAACAACGATGATTATAGAAAAATTCCTTTGACTTTTTTGCAAAAAGGTGTAGACTTAAGTGAAAACAACTCCAAGATATACTGGACTGATTGTTATAAAACTATGGGTATGACTTATGAAAAGCAAATCAGTCAAAACGAGAGTGATTTCAAATTTGAAGATAAGTTTTTTGGTCACTCCTCTTCATCGGGATTCTTAAACAATATTGCCTTTCAAAGAATCATTGATTTAAATAAAAATAACTCTAAAACTTTGTCATTTGACTACATTAAAGGTCCTGAAAATTACCTTCTAATAGGGTTGATTGATGAGGTAGGGAAAGTTTTCAACATAAAAATAAATTTAAGTGAAGCAAGCTTGATTGAGGATTTTTCTTATAATCTTAATAAAATCATAAAAGCTAGCAACGAATCCACTAGTATTGAAGTAACAAGCAAGATCACCACAAAAGAGCAACGGAAGCTATGGTGGGTGAAAAGGTACAAGCTTGATTATCAACTAGAAATATTATTAACTAATTTCATCAAGGATTTGGGGTTTTTGGAATTTAAAAGTTTGTTTGAACAATCCGTGCTTGATATAGAATCTGATGTTTATTTAAATTTACAAAAAGAATTGGAAGCTCATGGTTTCTTTGATATTTCACCCTTGGTTATAAGATTGATTGTAAATAATTGTTCCATAGAGACTTTATCAAAAACTTTAAAGCTCGTTCCATATGATTCTAAACTTCAATCTCTGTACGAATTGGTTATCAGTAAAAGGAGGTATATAAAGGGCATAACTAAGGACTGTAATCATACTTATTTAGTGATAACTGATATTTTCCATAACTTTCCCTGGGAATCTATGCCTATCTTTGAAGATATGAATATAACTAGAGTTCCCTCGCTAACTCTATTAACAAAGCTATTGAGTGATAATATTTCCAAAAAATGTATTTCCAGAAGAGACGGAATATCATTGATCCTAAACCCAAACGGAGATTTGACCAAAACCCAACAAAACTTTGAGTCTCTATTTGGAAAGTTGTTATCCCCAGAGAGATTGTTAATTGGTTGTCCTCCTAGCGAGCATCAATTCATGAATCTATTAATGGAATGTGACGTATTCCTTTACTTGGGACATGGAAACGGTATCCAGTATACAAGTTCAAAGGCACTCAAAATGCAGAGTAAGTTTGTTAAAAATGGTAGAAAAGGCATACCACCAGCATTTCTCATAGGGTGTTCTTCAGTAAAAGTAGCCAATACCGGAACCAAGTTCTTTGGTTATGGAACCGTGCTATCATATCTTATTGGAGGGTGTCCAATGGTTTTAGGAAACTTGTGGGATGTAACTGACAAGGACATTGATTTATTTTCTCTGTCACTCTTCAATAAGACAGGAATTTTGCCAGAAGAGGGCATATCAACCCAAAGGGTGGATATTGCATGCAGAAGAAGCAAAACTCTCTGTAAATTAAAATATTTAAATGGTGCTGCACCTGTTATATACGGAATGCCTATGCATTTTGATTTAAGATAAGTAAACTACATGTTTTATAAGCCGACTGACTAATTTCTTTCCCTCATTGTCATCTATTCCTAATGCTATAGGTGTGTCAATTTCCGGTAAATTATAAACGTTGATAGTGTTCTTTGCTGGAAAAATTGTCTTTTCTTGGTCTGCTACAAGCTGAATGCATCTTTCTTCGGGTTTTTTGTTATTTTTTAAACTATTTATATTAGCAACCATCAACTCATAATCCTTTTTCATGCTCTTTTGAAAGTTATCAATTGCACCGCAGATTTCATCAATATCAATCTCTTCATTAATAATGTCTACATTGAATCTTTGAGAACATAGTTGTTTTACTTTATTAACAATAAATTGTTTGTCATCTTTAAAAAAATCCATCTCCTTTTTTCTTTTTATGATACCTATATTACGTACTGGCAAATCATTTAAGTTAAGTCTCAGAAGTAATGACACAGGCATTGCCGTATTATCCATTACATGTGTTATGCTTGCATCACTTAAAAAGTTTCTTTGGATAATTGCAGCTAAATAGTTATCATTTTTGTTTTCTGCACTTTTCTCCATCTCATTGGCTGTTTCTTCCAATCTCCTCCATCTTAACCCAGTATTGCATTTTTTTTTGTATACTTCATAAGGGATTGGCTTAAAATCATTCCTAGATAGGATAGTAGCCATAAGTGGTACTCGGGTATGTATTGTTCTCCTGATTGTTGGTATAACCCTGTTATATGACTCCATGCTATCAATTGCTAGTTGTTTTTTTTTTTTTTATTTCTTATCTTTAATATATATTTTACAAGAAATGTTTTAAATCAATACCAAAATGTGTATTTTAATTTGTTGTATTAGTCTTAAATCTTCTGTGTCGAATGAACCTAGTACTCTTAACCTTTTCGTTTCGTTCTAAGCAGCACTTAAAAAAAAAAAAGTATAAAACCTGTTAGAGATATATTATACTTCTTAAATAAAGTTGATAATGGTTCTTCTCTATTATTTCTTTACTGATTCTAAAGTTAAACTCTTCAAGTCTTTATTTGGTTTAATGCATCTTCATCCATTTGATAAGTATCTTGAGGGAGAGTTTCTTCCTTCAAAGTTACAGTTGCAGTTCTTCTTGAAGGAATCTTGCAAAGTATTTTAACTTGGTCATCAGACATGTGACATGTGAGTATCCAAAAGAGAAAAAAAAGTAGATGTGTCACGTGTATGTGTCACGCGGTATAATTTCTTCTTTTAAAAAAATTCTTAAACCCCCCAATGCGGAGAACCTGTTTTTTGGCAACAAAGAAACGACTTGAAATACGAGAAATTGGATCATAACTAAGGAGTGAAATATCAGATACATTATAAACCCAAAGAGAACATACTCTAAAGGAACTGCTGCTAGTTTGGAAAGAAGTGATCATAAGAAGAATATATTAGTAACAGTAGCACTCATTTGAACTATCTACAGAGAAAAAAGATAGAATAAAAAAACCAGGTCTTTAGTTGTTTTCTCTTCTTAGCATTCACATCGTCATTTTGCTATTTTCTTTAAGTTCATGTGCATTCAGCAGTAATATAGACTTTCAGCTTTATTATTGTATAAATAGAATACATTAGTTCATTTTTTTCTTTTGCAATATTAAAAGGTCTCTCAGGAACACTGCATCAGTTATTGGTAGAAAATAATATTATAAACGAATATATTTATATAATTACAGGATGAGCATATCGATTAAGGATAAATTCATTGATGGGATGCGTCAGATAGCAAATCAGGCCATGATCTTAACTACAAATAGTAATAAACATAGTATATCAAATCCCAAGGATTTTCGTGGGGTAACGTTATCATCATGTGTATCCCTGGCAATGAAGCCTTATCCAATGTTACAATTCAATTTGATGAGACCTTCGTTTACCTCAAATGTTCTTCATAATGTCTATTCAGACCCTAATAAGCACCAAAGACTAGCCCTTCACTCCCTGCCACCTATGGAGAAATCAATAAAACTCGCGAGGTTATTCAGTAAAGGTGCAAACATTCAGCCTATAATCAATTCAAATTGGAAGAGGATTGAATCATCGAAGAATAAATTGACGTTTCTGTTTGATGAGTTGAAAAAAAGAGACAGCAGCATGATAAGCAAAGAGAAATTGAATAATGAAAGTTTCTCTTCTTCTTCTTCATTCAATGCTGATTCAAAAGATAGAGTTGAAACTGAGAAAACTAAGAAAGAAGACATAAAACACATCATAACTCCCTTTGAACCCTTCACTCTCCTCTCGCCTGAAGACGACTATACATTCTACAATGATGAAACACCTTACCTCAAACATTCAGAAGTGGTGTTCATTTGTGAGGTTATACCTAAATACCAATTCACTGTAGGTGATCATGAGATATGGTGTGTTAAAGTGATTGATGTTTTACGACCACTCAGAGATATGCTTAAAAATAATAATAATAAACAGATTCATAATGCTGAAGAGATAAAGTTAGTGGAGAAGGAAGATTCGATTAAGGGAGGGTTGCTCTATCACGATAGAAAATTCCATTCTCTTGGTGATACTGCCATTGAGTAGGCTTTGGTTGTTAAGTTACTGTATTTTTTTTTTTTTGAAACAAATATATATTATTGTAACTTTTCAAACTATTGAACATTGCCATGAATGTAAAGTATATCATCTTTCTTTAGGTTGATAGACACCTAAAAACAAACTCAACTTTTCAAATGTTTTTTTTCTGTTCAAATCGGCAAAGAGCAAGAAATAAAAGCATATAAAAAGAGAAGTTATCTAACAGTATTTATCATGTAGTCATATAATATAAAAGTACTTTAAAAAATAATCGAGCAATTTATATACAAAAGAATTTATTTTAATCTATAGTATCCATGTGATGTCTGTAATTATTGCCGTCTTTCAGTCTTCTATAGTAAGTATAAGTGTCTCTTTAAACCTCTATAGAATAACTTGAACAATGCCCACTAAATCATCTATTGGAATTGTCTTTTTTAATAAGAAAAGAAGTAAAAAATCAATCATCAATCATACAATGATTCGTTAATATTAACCACTTTAGGAACAAAGTCCGGTTTGTTTTGTTGCTTGTTTTTATCATTCATTTCACTCTCAGTGTATCGTTTTTGCTGCTGGTAAAAACCTTGGTCGCTGTTGTTCTCAAAGGATCCGCCAGGGGCTTCATTGGTGCCTTCGTCATCATCAGCATCGTTATCTTCAATGAAATATATTGATTCAGCAGGCATTAAAGACAGTTTTGATGTCTTTCCTGTAACTTTGTTGGCCAAGGATGATAGGGAATTCAAAGATGACATTCTCTTGTGTCCATTTCCATTTCCTCCAACAATATTTGCACTGCCCTTGCCTCCAGAAGTGCCTATATTGCTGCTACTGCTATTCAACCTTTTTATTGTTGGTATACTATTAGCAGAGCTGGTTTTCTTTAACGCAGCAATGTTGTTGCTATTGGAGACGGGCTGAGGCGATCCTGGCTTGCTTGTAGCCAACTGTCTGGCCATTGATGCAGGAGACTGTATTGTTTTGGATTTTGCTGTCAAAGATGTGTTACTTGTTGTTTTCTTTATAGGAATACCAAAATACCCTCCCATTGCACCACCTTGTGAAACCCCTTGTGGGACACCTTGTGGAACACTTGGGCTTGGGGCAATTGCATTATGCTTCAATCCAAAGTATCCAGTTGTATTTGATTGTAATTTATCATTGTTGTCCATCATGTTAATAGCAGCAGGGGATGAGTCTGAAGAGTTTTTGTAATTATTAGAAGCATCGGAGCTTAGTATTTGTTCTGAAGGTGAGGGTAGCAGTTTGAGACTGTTGTTTGATTTTTTATCAAGACTCTCTGACTCAAGAATTTGATCAGGAATATTGAACACATTTTCATGTCTTGTAATGTTGTTAATATTACTGTTATTGTTAATTCTTGGCCCATTTACTGTAATCAGGTTACCGTTTTCATCAATGCTAGGTGTCATTACTACATTATTGTTCCCTACGTTCATTAAAGGCATCAAGAACTTCTTATTCATTTCAGGAATCTCAATATGATTAGGCTTTGAATTTTCCATGTTTGTTTCATCTTGTTCTTTCAATGAAGTCATGAGGTTGCTCTTTGCAGGCATTTGAATCTTCATACCGCCAGTTTTATTAATGTTGTTTTGCTTCAATGGGTTATTAGCATTGATCCTTTGAGAATGTTCCATCTTTAAATTCATCACCTTTTCATGGATATAATTGGCTCTTTCCTTTGAATTTTCATAACTGCATAATTGTTTAACATCCTGGATCCATTTCTTGAAAAGAACCTTTGATTCCTCTTCAGACAACTCTCCCATGGAGTCATACTTAAATGTGTATATACCATCGCTTTTGCTCAATTGTTGAACTGCACTGATAGGAGACTCTACTCTTGGTATATGCAAACTACTAGAAGAGTTGTAATTCAAGTAAAACTTAGAGTTCTTTTTATTGATTTCTTCATTAACACCACTTGATGATTTTTTCCATAACTTTCCTAGTCTCTTGGACATTGATCCGTTGCTTGTACTGGCTGTTCCTCCCATTTCGTTACTCATTCTAGCTGAGTTAGCATCCATGGTGCTTTTATTTTTGTTTACATCCGTTTTAGAATAACTGGTTGGACTGTCGTCGTTGCTGATATACTCATTCTTAATCTTTATAACCATTTTCTCTTCATCAGCATAGTCCACATAAGCATGGTTTAAGTTAATGCTCATAATTGGAGTCAGTAAAGATTTCGCATTTTTGTTGGCAATAGCATCATCCTTGTTGCTGGAGTTAGATTTAAAGAAATCAGAGGACTTGAATTCATGCAAATAATTTGATGTTAGAATAAAGTAGTTTCTGTTATATTTCTTCAACTTGTTCTTTCTCAGCAAATATCCCGCTCTGACACATTTGGCTAATGCAGACTTCATGCAAGGGTATTTGATATCTGTTAATCTTCTATAAACCGGAAATGGATCATTAGATTTCCAGTTCAGTAAACTTGTAGGGTGGTTTAAGATAAAGTTGTCCCATTCAATAGCTGGTGGTTTGCCTAGAATACCATGATTCAAGTCATTGCACAGAGCTTGCAAAGTTAGTCTGACTTGTGAATCTATCAAATTGCTATACTTGGACAATGAC
>JAJMDK010000134.1:0-20288 GCA_030573515.1 Hanseniaspora jakobsenii
GTTAACTTCTCCTGGCGAGTTACTTTTTTTGCATCACTCTTGACAATCAATGAATCTAATGATGAAATATAATCATTAAGAACATTCAAACTTTTCATCTTATCAATTATTATATCTGGAGGGGATAAAGTCTCCAGTGGAAATGGGGCAACATTTGCTAGATCCCTTGAAATCAACGGCTCCATTCTGTAACCTATAGGGTCACATTCATGAAAGATGTTATAATAATTTGTGCATTTTAAAGGTTTATCAAAATTGTATCTTTGAATTATCTTAAAGATACTTACAGGCGACCCAACACCAAAAAAGTTCACCACATCAAAGGGTAATTCTGTGAAATATTTTTCCTCATTTAAAATATCAAATAAAATTAATGACCCTAGTGAATGTCCAATTAGAGACACTTTGATATTTTCACAAGAATCAGCGTTAAGAGCTTTAAATCTTGAATACTTAACTTTCAACTCCTCAATTACAGCCTTAACTATCTTTTCCTTGTAATACTTGTTTTCATAAAGAAGAATGTCTAGTCCAATGTCGCCGATAAGAGATCTAATCGTCATAGCCCCCGTAGGGCAAATGTCTGAAAAGGAAGGCAAGATGTCATCTTCTGATGGATGATCAAAATCAAGTTTGTCTCTCCATGTTATTGGCAAAACTTGCACAGAGACTTCCTTGCTTGTCTCCTTCAAATCACTCTGCATAGTGGTTAGATCTACAATACTCTTTCTAAAAGTGGAAATTGTCCTAGGAAAATTAACATACTCATATTTTGACCCTAATGATTGACCAATACCATGTACGCAAAAGGTTAAGTGTATTGACTTTGGTTTATTATTGTTGCGATCTTGCAATAGTTTCTCAAGATCTATTTTCAATGGACTTTGCTTAACATATTTTTTAAGTCCCACAGTGATGATGTTTTGTTGAATTAATTGTAGAGGTATTGTGTTATTATAAAGATTTTCATGATCTTTAGGTATATGAATTATAGTGTTTTTGTTTTGTACAAGGGCCTTTCCAATGAGTTTGGTGTTTGTAACATCCCTAATGGTTATAAGCTTTTTATCTGCATATTCAGCCGTTTTGCCTAAAGGTTGCTGGCTTATAGGAGCCATTATATCATCTAGCTGCTGTGAAATATAGCAAGGAACGGGAACATCATCATTAGGATTTGCCTTTTTTTGTTTTTTATTATTCTTGTCATTAGAAGGTACTATATTTTCTATAAACTCAGAATTTGATATATCATCAATTACATTATTTACACTCTCCAGCCAATTCCCTCTTCGAATCTCATAAACATCAAAAGAAGGTAACTTGCCGTTTTGGGAAGATGTCTCCCAGTATATAGGAAACATTGTCATGTTTTTCAAGTTGCAGGAATATAAATCAAGATCTTTTAAATAAACATATGACGGATCTAACAGTTGCTTTCCATCTTGCTCTTGATGTCTTCTTTTTCTTCGCAGCCAGTGAAACTTGCTATCATGCAGCTCTTTTTGTTTTCTTCTATTGTAATCTTCATAGGCCTTTTCTAAAATGTAAGAGTCATATATAGTAAAAGGCTTGAACTTCTTATCTGCGTTTTTATCATCATTGATTGATTTCAGTCTATAAAACCAATTGTATATGGAAGTTTGCGAGGAATAGCACCTTCTCCTCGTAATATGTACGCTGATCCTCATTGAAAACATAATCAATGTATATAGATAGACATTTGTTGGTTATAAATAATTAGTTCCTTTTTTATTCTTTTTTTTCTTTTTTAAGTCGTTTATTTGTTTTTCTGTTAGTGTTGATCCTTATCAATGTAATAACCTTAATTGTTTAATTAAACCCATCAAGGATAGGGGGGAAGGCAAAAAAAAAAAAAAAAGAGAGAGAGAACTGATAAAAACTTCAACAAAAAAAATAGTATTATTATCAACAAATGCACGTGTTGATTTTAAATTTACTTTTTAATAGCAGTTAAAGTTGTTTTAAAAAATCATTTAAGCATTTATGTTTACATTTAAATTTTAAAAAATAAACAATTATTAAAGATTTATGTAAACACAAAACTTCTTATTTATTATAATTAGAGTCGTAGTTATCAACAGTCAACTAATTATTTCTTTAAAACACATTAAAAATATAGTTTAACTGTTAAAATGTTCAATTCATTAGTACATATAACAAGTTATTTAACAATAAATGAAGAAGTACAGTTTCACGTGTATCATCACATGCTCATTACCGCTTTTTATCAATCTTTCATTTTAATTGTTGTTGTTGTTGATGTTGGTTTACTTTTATAAACATGTGACTATACATAGAATTAGAAAGACAGAAAAAAATATTAATGAAATTTTCAAAATTTTTTTTTTTCATTTTTCTTTAACAAATACTATTGCAAAAAAAATAAAAACACTGTGTACACTATTTCTACAAATGTTTGTTAATTAAAAATATGGTAAGAAAATAATGATAATTAAATGGTTTTGTAGGTATTTGCTGTCATTTTAATTAATCGGATCGGTTTAAATAATGTACACATTTTTAAATTGAAAATTACAACTCATTGTTTTGACATAATTCTCTTCTTTTGAATAAGATAGATATATACATATATATATATTAAGGAAATAAAAAGTAATTCAAACCGAAATCACTATCTCCATATCTTCAAAAGTTGCATTACTCATTTCCTCTTCCTGCTATAGACAACTGAATACATCAACATAAAAGAAAACAATGAATGTAGCTATAGACCAAAAACAGGTAAACGATATTGACGAAAATCTTTTAGATTTGAAATTATTTGGGACTTTACCTTCTGTTTCAAATGACTCTGATCTATATAAAGTATGTCTATTGTATCATAGATTACACTATAACACTATAATAGATGAGTTAAACTTGAATAAACTCAAAGTTATTAAACAGGATGCACTTAAACTAATAGAAAAAACTGATTTTAAAGAAAGCAGTTTATACAACCTAGTACTAAGAAATATCTTAGGTGTTATTGCGATCTTGGAGGATCCGCTCGATGACAATATGTTATTGTCCAATTGGGACCAAATTAAATCTGAGATGACCAAACAATCCAACACTCAAATTATCAACCTTCTGCAGCTTTTATCTTTAGAGGTTATTTACTATTCTAACAGCTCAACAAACTTGACAAGTAATCTTTATTTTGAAATTCCATCTTTGGAAACACCATTAAGCATATGCTATCTAGATAAAATTGTTGAAAAAATGAATGAATCTACTACCATTGCATCTGAGTATCTATCCTTGTATTATCGAATCAAAATGGGCAAGATCTCAGATTTAGATTTAATAAAATTTTTAAACGCCCACAGCGAAAAATTAAAGTTCCCACATGCCAGTGAAATTGGCATCAACAAAGACCAAGTGAAGTTTGATAACTTCTTGAAGATAGTATTGGACTTTTATGAAGGCTTTGATTTGGCAAACAAGCAACAATGGGAATCATTAATTTCAAGTGTCATTGGAAAGACCTTTCATAATATCAACATATCAGGTATTGCTTCAAAGGCTTTTTATGTTTTTGGCGGCACCCTAAAGAGCGAATTATTTTTCAAGAACTTTTTGGAATACAACGAAAAGTATTATGAATTTAACAACAATTCTTACCACTATCTCTTATCAATTCTCAAAACTTCAGTCTTTGTCAAAAATGTAACTGCAACCAGAAAATTTTTGAATCTTGTTTACGCTCTTTATGACTTAAATACCATCACTGGAAGTGACTGTTTGTTAATCCTTGAAAGCTCAAAATTTAATACTATAAAGCTACCTGATGTTGCAAACACAATTTTCTTCAATGCATGGAACATTCTTTATCAAGCATGTGATCCAAATAAGCAGGTTGATGAACAGTTCTACGCTCTTTCTAATATCTTGCAGCTAAATGCCAAAGACAATGATGCTAACTTAAAAAATTCATACTTTGAGTTTGAATATGCTTACATCCTGTCTTTGATAAAAGAAAACGATAAAAGCTCTCAATGGCTAAAACAAAGAATTTTAAACAAAAATCCAGATAGCAATTTGAAAAGTTGGTTACTCCTTGCAATTGTTGAATCCCATAAGGAGGAGAAGACTAATTCTTTAACTATTGTAAACTCTATTCTAAACCCGTTGGAAGACTCAGAGGCGCTTGAAGAGGAAACTGATCTCGTCGATATCTCCGGACTGAGTTTTGAGGATAGGTATTTCTACATCATATTCAAGCAGTTACAGCTAGATCTTGTAGCCGAAGCGCATACTGCTCATGACGCAATTGAACTATTACCTTTCTTATTTGAA
Source organism: Hanseniaspora jakobsenii (assembly GCA_030573515.1). NCBI lineage: Eukaryota > Fungi > Ascomycota > Saccharomycetes > Saccharomycodales > Saccharomycodaceae > Hanseniaspora > Hanseniaspora jakobsenii. The sequence continues at coordinate 4,324 of JAJMDK010000134.1, forward strand.
CTATACCAAAGATTTTTTTCTGATTTTGAAAATCCTGTAATTTCAGTCAAAAATTCTCGATACAGCAAAGAATATATTTTACAATTAATTTGGCTGCAAGCTTGTAAATTTTACGTTTTGAATGATCAAAAAAAGGAGGCCATTGGTTGTATTGAGGAAATTAATAGCATGGATGTAAATTTCAAAAACTTATATGTTTTGAACATGGCGGGGTTTATAAATAACGACATCTCCAAGTTCGAGACTGTGCTAGGATATGATCCTTCAAATCTCATTGCACTTATAGGAGCCTCTGACATTTTGCTTGCACAAAAACCTGAAGAATCTAGTGTTTTGGAGTATAACAACCAAATGAGTGCCATGTCTTTAAAGATTACATCTTCTATTAGCAACAACATTCAATGCCAGTACAGTGGTCGACTAATGTTTAATTTATCTAAAATTTACGCTATCCTAGGTCAATCAAAAGAAGAGCAAAAGAATGTTTTATTCTCAGCTATAAGTAACTTTGAAAACGATACTATTTTAGATCCATGGATCATCAAATTGGACCAGTAATAATTAATGATACCTTATCTGCTGATTTAATATTTTTTTTATTTTTATTTTTTTTTTGCAAATTATATATAAACATATATGTTTTTGATAATTTAAATCTCTGAAATATAAATAATCGCCTTCAGTTTGATTTCTCTTACCTTTTTTTTTCTTTTTACAACATTATAAAACTATTTCTTTTTCTTTCTACAATCAGGACAAAACCATATACCTTTAGGTGGTTCGTTTAAGCCAATACAGCCATAATGAAACCATTGATACTTACAATCATTGTTATCACAAGCAACCATCTCTCCGAAAGAAACGCTCTGACAGAAACAGTACAGTTGATCATCTTCTTCATCTCCCATAGCCCCAGAAACGCCTCCTGTTCTCTTATTGATTTTGCCTTTGTTCTCCCAGTTATTTGAGCCGACATCCCCGTGTGTTGTCTCCAAGTTATTGCTGAGTGTGTTGGTTTTCTTAGTTGTGAGTGAGTTTTGCGTTCTTTTTCTTGTAATTGGTTTCCTTTTCCTTCTCCTGCTTTCATCATGCTCTCCTGTATCATTATCTGAATCAGATGATTCATCCAAGTCTCCCGTGAGAGATATGTCCTTGTCCAGTAGTTTGTTTTCTAAAATATGCTTATACTTTTGGTCAAAGTAGTTTTGCAGAATTTCATCCCTGTTTTCTTTAAGCAATGTTTCCAATGGAGATAGCTGTCCACTTGACGACAGCTTTGACATGGAATCTTTTAATTCTGTGTATTTTACAGTAACTAAGTAACTCAATGTGGCTGTGATACTCAGTTTTTGTTCGCTAATTATTTTTAACTGTTTTAACAAGGTCTCAATCTTTTCATTTATTTCATTCTCCTTAGGATGTGGTTTAATTATATTGTTATTTTCTTTGTATTGTTTATGATAATGCTTTTGTAATATGCTATCTTCTTCTTCCATTTGCTGCTGAAGCGTCAGCGCTTTCTCATCAAGGTCTCTTAAATCTGACAATAAGATAAATACCTCGTTTTGAAGGTTCTGTATACTTGCAAAGGCTGCATCCAAAAGTGAAGATGGATCAGCTGCTTCTAGGTTTGGGTTAAGGTTGGAGCTTCCTAAGGACATCATTGAAGTGTCTCCACTCACAGTCCTATCATCTAAAGACATATTAAGTACGTATGTGAATGTAAGTAGGTTTGTAGTTGTATTTGGTTTTGCACCTTAATCCAGTGTATATACTGCGGCCTTCAACTATCCTTAGTAATAGTAGTATTTATCGTGTAATTATCCTAAAAATGAGAACATATTACTGATTTTAATTGTTATTTTCTGTTATATTTATTTTTTATTGCGATGAATTCTGGCCGAAACCTTTTTTTTTTTTTACATATATATAAATTATCTACTGTACCAGAGAGTAATCTAACTGCTATATAAGATTATCACGTGTATATATTACAAACAAACTATAATATATATCTAAATATTCTTCGCTCAAGTCTTGAATAATATATAAATTTTAGTAAAATGCTACTTACTGCAATTGTTATACCTTTAAAGAAAAGTCACATATACATACTTTAAATCTTGAGGTTAATTAATATAAATTTCGTAGATATAGAAAGTAAATTAGAAAACGTCAGGTAACTTTTCAATTGCATATTTCTTTCCTCCTACACTCATCAATGGGATTCCGGGAATTTTTCTAATTCTTTGTTTCAAAGCAGCATCGTTCGTTGCAACAATGTAACATTTGTGCTGAAGAACTCTGTTTACCAAACAGTCATCTGCATAGGTTCCCTTGTGAGTACATTTTAATTTTTTTAATCTTGGATCTTTAGCTAATTTTAAAGCAATTCTATATTTTGGACCCAACTTCTCAAGTTCAGCAAGTACACAGTCTGTAACCATTGGAATACACTTTGCATATAAACAATCCATCATTCCCTTCACTATATCGATTTTCTTTTGGATGGAAAAATTGAAGAAATTGGTATCAACAAGTACTTGATATGGTGGCTTAATGGCTGCGTTATATTGAAAAAATAAGGCTGAAGAAACCTGCGGAATGCTCTTTGTGAGTTCAGGATCTTTATTTCCTTTACTATTTGGATTTTGCTTTTTCATTTCTTGCTCCTTCAATGCCTTTTGATGATCAACCGTCTTCTTCATCACACTAAATTTTCTTGTCTTTCTTTGTTTACCCATCTTGTAAATAATACTATTTGTATATTGGTTTTTTTAATATCTTTTTAAATTGTAAATTCAAAAAATAAAAGAATACTTTCTCTATTATATAATGGTTCTATCGGGTTCTATATTCTTTTCTACTCTCTCAGAATTAAAATATATCAATGAGAAATGATTGTAGCCTGTTTAATATTACAATTTTGATAGAGTTTATAAATTTAATTACATTTGTCCAGGATCATAAACTTTTGAAGTGCTTTTTCCCGAATAAGTAATACTGTTATAGGTCACGCGTATAAAAAAGAAATGTTCTACACTAACATAAAAAAATGTGTAACTATTTAGACTAGATAATAAAAAGGCTATGGCTAACATAAACAGGAGGTTATAAGATATATGGTAATTGACAGTTTTAATAAAAAACAATACAAAAGTATAACTATTTCTTCCGTACTAAAATTTTAAAATATATAAAAAAGCACAACAATACTTAGAAGGAAAACTTGTAATAAAATTAATCAAATAACAATTAAAACAATGAGAAGTACAACAAGTACAATAATTAACAAACTGATGCAACAATCATTGTACCCTACCCATTGATTTGCTTTATGGATCCAATCAAGCCTACTTGATGATTGAGCTAATTTCCCATCAGCTATATCCATTCCATTTTCTATTTCATCCATCAAATCCACATGTTGATTTAATTCATCTGTCATCATATATGCTTGTTGATTTAAAGTTCGCATTGTCTTTGCAATTGCATCTAAATGTGTATCTTGTTCCTGAAGCATTGATGCCTCCAGATGATTGAATTCATACCCATTGTTCCTACTATTATCTATCTCCTCCATAAGTCCATCTCTTGAGTCAATCACTGATTCGATATTATTGCTGTTTTTGTTGTTTTTAAAATGATAATATTTTGTTTCCAAATTCGAAAGCTGGCTTAGTCTTTTAGAAGCCTCCTGCTCGTCTTCAAGCATTTCAACACTACTTTTTAAATCTAAAAACGTTTCCTCTATATCTTGTTCGATGCTATTATGAGATTCATCTACTGTATTGTTAAAAATATTTTTATTTGTATATTCGTTAATTTGATCCCTTAAATCATTAAAAACTGTGAAAAAAGGGTCATCAGCAAAGCTATTATCCAGATCTTTAGTGCACATTTATACTATTTATTTTGCTTTGGTTCAACCACTTAACCATCTTAATTTTAAAAAAAAGTCAAGCAATTGTGCATACAAAAGGGATTAAGATTTTAAAGGTACTCTTAATTATCAAAAGGACAATTCTAAGTGCATGCAAACTGTCAAAAAATACCGCGGGTGTATAATTAATTTTTTTTTTTTTTTCTAGGAGCGTGAAAAGTTTTTGACGCGTGATATGCATTAACACATATCATTGCAAATATAAATGCATATATAATATACGTTAAACTATCTAAAATCTTTCTTCTCTAATGGTGTTCCTTTGATTATCTAGAATTCCAAAAAGATAACTGCATCCAACCCCAACTAATTCAATTTTATATCCTTTCCACAACCCTACAAATGCATGAGCACTAGTAACATACTGTCTGAGCGGAATTTCTTTGTAAGGAGATATTATCAGGTCACCCTTGTTTCCGATGCTGAGATCTGATTGTGAGTCTGAGCGATTCTCATCAAGAAGGTAGTTTACTTGTTCTCTTTTGTATAGATTATCTAACGGTACTTTAATCATCAGTTGTACTAGTCTAATAAAGAAATTACCTGTCTCATATGATCTATAGTTTGTAAACTTGTCAATTTTTAAATATCTATTTAGCAATAAATTTTGAATTAGAGATTTATAGTAAATGGTGGTATTTAATCTTGTCAATGCTTGGAAGAATATTAAAGTGACATTTTTTGGCTTTAGCAACAAATTTGTATAAAAACTCTTGAGATTTAAAGATCTAACATGTTCTCTTATGCTTCTTTTGAAATGAACGTGTCTCATCCTTGTAATTATGAATTTCATATTTATCAACTCAAGCGGTAACAAGATAACACCTGTTACCAAAGTTGACAGTAGCACTAAGGCAATTGATGACGTGATATTATCTGATGCAGCTACATCTATCAAACTGGGATCAGGGATGTTTAAAAAGGGTGATATAAACCCATTAATCCATGACTCGATCGTTCCATTCAAAAAATTATAAATAAAAGACGAATTGTTGCTTCTTATCACACCAAAAACTCCTTCAACAGTGTATATACTCTGTATCAAACTGGATATAGTAGAATCCTTGGGGTGTATTTTATAAACATGGTGATAAGTTGCCCCATCGTCCATTAGTACTTCAGTTATATTTTCTTTGTTACAGTCTGGTTGAACCTCAGGTAGAGCACTTTGATTTTCGCTCTCTTCTTGGCTTTTGAAGCAATACTGCTCAGAACTGGTTACTTTTACTAAATTGATTGCTTCATCAGGGTTATTTGAGTGGATTTCAAACCCATCTCTATTATCAGATTCATTGTTAAAGTCATGAACTTGTAAAAGAGTCTTGGATACCAAAAACGGTTGAATCAACATATGTTTCACATAAACTTGACTAAATTTAATTGCAAATATTTTTGTAAAGTCAACCCATCTGTTTAAGTTAAATATATCACAAATGGAGGAAAACAGTGACTTGTTATATGCTCCTCTATTTGAAGCGCTGCCAAGTCTTCGAGCATTCAAATTTGAAAGAACAGAATCAGAGTTATCTATGTTATCGCTTTTGAATTTGAGCCACCAATTTTGTGCACTGTTTTTAAAACTAGACGGTTGTTGTTGTTGAACCAGGTTGGAAATACTTTTTATGCTAGAAACTAATGGAAGCCCTTCGGAATCTATGACACCTTCCTTTGGAATGAACCGTGCATCATATCTGGCATCAAAAGTTTCTGGATTGTAATATGGTCGAAGATCGCTTCTATTTGAAGTTGGATCAATTTTACCTACAAGATTTGAGGTTACTCCACCATCTATATAATCATCTCTAGATGGTCTCATGTTGTTATTTGAATTGGTGTTATTAGTTTTCCTTTATCTTTTTTTTTTTTTTTTATAATCTTAGTTTATCTTTTTCAATTGAAAATTGATTCTATTAAATCGTTACACAACAACTGATAATAAACAAGGTGTGATATAAATATAATAAATTTATGTTATCTTTAACGTTGTATGCCCCTATTTTTTTTCAATTTGTTTATTTGGAATAATGGTGCAAGTGCATGATCTCACTCACTTTTATTATTTTTACTATCAATACTTTTTTCTTAATAAAAAAAAAAGAATATAAGGTGGTTGTCTAAAAACGTGACATCATGTATTTTTTTGTTACATTTTTTTATGTTGGTTATTAAAAACCTAGTCTACAATTTTTAACATCCGGTCTAAAAGTAAAAATTAGGTTGAAAAAATAAATTTTTTTTACAGCTTTAAATTTTCAGCAAAAGAAATTTTAAAAAAAAATACTACTTCAAAACATTTTTACTCTTCTGAGTAATAAGTCTAAAAAATATATTTAAAAAAAATATCAAAGAAATGAAAAAAAATAATTAAACAAAAAAAAAAATTATGGTGAAAAGGTTGTAGTATGTTTTACACACTATGCTCTTTGTTTATGACTATGTAGGATTTACTAGCGGAAAGATTCAATACATACTTATCAGTTGATGAATTAAATTAATAATAATTGTAGGCACGTAATAATATTAAAAATGTCAGTGCCTTCACATGTTATATAATTAAAACTTATTAATTAGTAGAAAAAATTAAAAAGGATATACCTTTCAATTAAGAATAAGAGAAGTACCCCAGCACCAATAAACTATATACAAAATGGCTAAGTTTTTGAACACTGGTAAAGTTGGTATGTAAAATTAGAATAACCCCCAACAAAATTAAATCTGGATTATAAATATACAAGGAAAAGTAATGAAATACCTGGTCAAATGGCAATATTATTGAAAGATGGCTTTGAAGAGCACACTAACGCAACTAATACATGAAAGGTATATTAAATTAAAAAGTGTAATAATAAAGAACTGTGATGTATTCAGACTAAAAAAGGGCACCAAAAACATTCATCAAAGTTATTACATTATTCAAAATAGTACATGCAATGTAGCGATATTGATCTAATAACAGTAAGTGGTTTATTAACGAGAATTATGAATATAGACGATTGAAAAACAGATACGTGACCAATAAATATCTTTTATTATAAATTTCGAAGTGAAATAAGTTTAATTATAGTAATCGCAATAATAATGGCTTAACAGACAACACAAGGTATATGTTATTTTAGGATTGCGTCTATAAAGTGATGATTGATAGGTAATTGTACTCACAACAAACCTATCTAGAGTGTGCAATCTTCAAAGTTTTTCCAGTTAATATCTTCAATTTTTTGTTGTTTTTCACGTATAGAAGTAACACCAGACATTATAAGGAAATGAGAATTATTTTATTTACTAACAATTATTAATTAATATTTTATTATTCAATTCATAAAAAAACTATAAAATTTTAAAACAGCTGTTGTCGTCAGAGGTAGATACGCTGGTAAGAAGGTTGTTATCTTAAACGCCAAGAACGAAGGTTCTAAAGATCATAGATACGGTCACGCCATCGTTGCCGGTATTGAAAGACGTCCAGGTACCATCACTAAGAAGATGGGTAGCAAGAAGGTTGCTAAGAGAACTAAGGTTAAGCCTTTCATCAAGATTGTTAACTTCAACCACTTGTTACCAACCAGATACTCCTTAGAATCCTCTTCTTTCCAAAACGCTGTCACTGCTGAAACCTTTGAAAACCCAGAACAAAGAGAAGAAGCTAAGAAGGTTGTCAAGTCTGCTTTCGAAGAATTAAACAACTCCGGTAAGGGTAAATGGTTCTTCAGTAAGTTGAATTTCTAAGCATATTATATAATTACTATTAATGTTTATATATAATTGATAAAATAAGAATTTAAGAATCCAAAAAAAAAAAAAAAAAATGTAATCTTTGCATTAAGATCTACTAATGTTAGTTACTTTCTGATAGCTGTAAGTAGCATCGGTTTTGTTTACGTAAGTGAAATCCTAGTATTTCAAGCAACGAGGTTTTAAAGACTGTTCTTGAACAATATAATACTGGTTTCTATGAAAAGTACCTGCTCAGGCTGTTTCTAAATATTTTTGATATGTACACTTCATGTAAAACTTGACCTTTAAGTCACGAGACCTGTCAATGAAAAAAAAAACTGTAGGTGAAGTTAAATTGTTTACTCAATATAGCTTTTATTTAAATATTTGCACTTTTTTAATATAGATGAAAGACACTTTGTTGTGTTTGATAATTTAATAATGTAATGACACTGTCAAACAATGTATAATTATATACTAAACCCCAAGCGATAGTTCATTACATTGTAAGATATGAACACAATGAATACAAATTCTAAGAAATTATTTTCTAGCATATCTAAAGCCCTTGCAAGAAAAAATATATCTGACGTTAAACCTCGTAAGGCCATTCCGGAGGGAAATTTCAGTAGAAGGGAGGTTATTGAGAATATTGATTTATATAAATCTTCAATATTATCTAGAAAATTATTTAATGAGGACGAGCTATTAAAGCAACTTGAAAAGCTCCAGCAAATACATAATAAAATTTCATTTCATAATCGTAAGCTAGCTGAGGTTCAGAAATTAAGAAATACTTATCAAAAAAAAGTATCTAGTGGAGACAGATCACCTGAGATTCTTAAATTATTAAAAGACACCAAGGTTGACAAAAAAAACCACACAGATCCCTTGTACGATCTTGAAAATGAGAGTTTTGAGATTTGTAAATATTTACCAAATCTTGTAGATCCTGGAAATCCTGAATCAACCCCTATCATCACAGAATGGATAAACCCAAAACATACTCTAGAAGCCACAGACAGGGTTGAATACCAAGGAGACAGAGATTACTCCTCTACTTATAAAAAAGATGATGAGCTAGACCACATCAAAATTCTTTCTGAAAAGAAAAACCTACTGGACTTTTATTCTGGTTCAAACATTAGTGGATCTAACTGCTACTATCTCTTTGGCGAGCTTCTAGAACTTGAAAACGCCTTAATCGCATACGCATTAAAGTTTGCCAAGTCCAAGGGGTTCCGATTAGTTTCGACTCCTAGTTTTGCCAAGTTGCCAATGATAGCCGCATGTGGTTATAGACCATCTCAGAGAGATATGGATTCCCAAATTTACACCCTAAACGGAACAGATCAGGCTCTTATTGCTACAGCTGAAATTACATTAGCAGGTTATGAAATGTCCAATACTTTAAATGTAAATGATCTTCCTATTAAAAAGTGTGGATTATCGAGAGCTTTCAGAAAAGAAGCCGCAGCTCAAGGATCGACCTCTAGAGGACTTTATAGGGTTCATGAATTCAACAAGGTGGAGCTGTTTGTATGGTCAACCCAAGAGCAGAGTGCTTCCATCTTAGAAGAAATGAAAGACCTACAAGTTGAAATAATTAAATCTTTAGGGTTGACTGCTCAGGTTTTGTTAATGCCTAACAATGATTTAGGTGCCCCTGCTTATAAAAAGTACGACATTGAGTGTTGGATGCCTGGGAGAGGAACTTTTGGAGAGGTAACATCTACATCGAATTGTACAGATTTTCAAAGTAGAAGATTGGTTACAAGGTATTTAGCCAATACTAAAGATGAAGGAGATGACAGCAACAGCTCTAAGTTGAAATATGTTCACACCTTGAATGGAACCTGTATGGCACTTCCAAGAGTTTTATTGGCTATAGCTGAAAATAACTATGATCCTAAAACCAATATGATCAAAGTCCCTGAAGTTTTAATTCCTTACATGGGAGTTTCCGAGTTCTAATAATGATAATAAAGAAGGCGTTAGACTATTCCAATAATGGTTCTTTATATTATATATATATATTTTTTTTATATTATATCTTGTAAGTAGTTTTTAGTGAAGTGTGTATTTAGTTTTTTACAATATTGCCGTGTGTTTATTTTTTTTTAAGCCCGTTGGTTTTTCTGCTCTTGTTTTTTTTTTTTTTTTAATTGTTTTTTTTTTTTTTTTTTTTTAACATCTAAATATTGGCAACAAACTCAGATAGATAACGCTTTTATTAAAAAAACTTAATCATCATTGACTTATTTACCAAACCAAAAGGAAAATATATCAATATCTGAATTCTTTAACGAGTTACCACAAAATAAACTGATATATTCTTTGGCAGAAGACCTTAGTTATCTTTTATTGTTTTCAAAATTTTAATTTCAAATGTTGTCACTAGTTTTGGGTAATTTACATATCCCTTATAGGGTCTCGGATCTTCCTAAAGAATTTAAAGAGCTTTTACAATCGAAAGAAAGAAAAATTGATAAAGTATTGATATGTTCAACAGAAGATGATCCGATAAACTGCTTTAAACCTGCCGCACAGTCTGTGCTGGATTTTTTGAGTGAGCACGTAAGCGGTAATATAGAAATAGTAGGCTCTCCAGAAATCCCTAATACGAAAGATGCAAACACACCTGTACGCAAAGATCCTATGCTGGAGCAGCAAAAACAAGAACTAAACTCTATGAAAACCTATAACGTAAACGGGTTTAATATAACTTTTACTACGGGTTCTTACGATGTTCCCAAAGACGATACATGGACACTATTTAACTCAAGCAGACAATCTTTAAGTGACATTTTTATATGGGCTGGTAATCATGAAGTTGAAGCTTATACTTTGAATGATGTCTTGTTTTTAAGTCCAGGAACTGCCACAGGTGCGTTTACTTTAGAGTGTGATGATTTTTCAGATGTCAATGAAGATGCTAACATAAACTCTGATCAAGTACATGGAGATAATCAAGTAAGTGAAAATGAAGGCAGTTCTCCGGTCGAAAAGACATCTGATAATAACGAAAGTGACAAGGAGCCTGTTAATGAACTTACTGTTGAAGAAAATAAAGAAGCTGCAGAAGAGCAGTCCACTAAAAATGAGTCAAGTGACTCTCAACAACTTACCGATGGTGTAAATGATGATAAGAAGAAAGATTCGGATGAACAAAAATTAAAACTAGGCGATGAAGAACAAACGGAAAAGAATATCGCCAGCCATGAGACAGAACAACCAGTAAAAGAATTAAATGAGAAGACAGATAAAAAATATGAATGCAATTCTGTCGAAAAAAAGGAGAAAAGTATAGAGTTAAAGTCTATAGATAAAACTCCCGCATTTCTTTTATTGGAGATTCCGGAAGAAAACAGTAATGATGAAGAGAGTTTGTGTTCTGTCTATATCTATACCTTGTTGGGATCTGAAAGAAAACTAAAGATTGACAAAGTAACATTTACAAAAAGAATCTAAAAAAGATCATTATAGAGGTTTTATTTTTATAACAAACATTTTGCTTTGATTTGTTATTATGTGTATTATCTATTACTAACTTTTTTATACTGAGCTTTCATGCCATAATATTTTTTATTTCATTTCATTTAATCACTTTTCTTTTTCTTTTTTTTTTTATGGAGTATCGTATAGGTACAGTTAAAATCTCCTTACATGTAGCATGCTCAACATAAATTTCCTTATTAGGACATTTTAATGTGCTGTGTTTGTTAGTACTAAAATACTGATTTATTTTTTTTTTGTTAAATATGTTTTGAACATGTGTACTATAAAAGAGAGAGAGAACTGATCACTTGAAAAAAAAATATTTTCACTTTTTTTTTAACCTAATTTTATATAATTCATACTTATAAATATATTAAGTTTAAAGTAAAAGAATAAAACCAAGGATAAACCACTTATATCCTAGACACGATTATAATGAAAATTTATTAATTGTAATAATGTTTGTTATTTCTTTTCAAAGCTAATTTGTTTTATTATTATTTTAGGGTAACCTAAACAAAGATACATCTTTTTTTATTTATTTTGTTTTAACTGATGAATATGAGTGCATTTGGCTCGAGATGACTTTTAGAATATCATGGAAATTGCTCAGTTATTGAGTACTCCATACTTATATATTTTAAAAGTTGTTGATGTGGAAAAACTCTAGCTACCTTACTTTTACTATTGTCTGAAACTAAATTACAAAGAATTAAAAAAAGTTTATATTTTTGAATAAAAAAATTACTTTGTTTTGATAACATTCATTTTTATTATTATTAAGTTTTAATTTTCTGTTTTGTTTTTTATAAATTTTCAAATAATGTATATTTATGTTGTTTTTTCATAAACTGAAACTAAATTAAAGGCATAAACTGTATATAACTAATGTAATAAATCACTTTCAAAATCATCTTGAGCGTCTTCATTATCAAATACATCCAGCTTTTTCTCCATTTTGTAAGCATCTTCCCCGTCCATGTAATAACTCTTTTCGATATCCAGAACTTCAAATGTAAGTTTGTTTTTGTAAAGATGAAGGGCGGCACCGTTGCTCTCTCTTACATGAAGAATAACGTTGTCTGCTTTATAGGTGTCTCTCAATGCTTTCAAACTTTGAGTCATTAGCTTCTCAGCAATACCTAATTTTCTATAAGTACGCATAACACTTAAAGAAGTGACATGCCCAGTTTTACAGTTGTTAACATCAGTTTCTGGAGATGGTTTCTCCTCATCGTTTAACTTGGCTAGAACATATCCAACAATTTTTTCATTTTTCTTTATGTATTGGGGATCCATCTTTGCGTTTTGTGTGACAAACTCTAGAAGATTTTCTTCGTTTCCTTCCTTGAATAGAGGGTTTTCAAGGGATAGTCTTTGTAGCAAATCTTCGACTTCCTGTTCTCTTTCATTCTCTGACTTTTCAAATTCTATTTCATTTTCATATGAGTCAATAGGATCAGTTGTTGTGGCAACAAAACTGATCTGTGGCCATGTTAGCAAATGGTATAAGTAAAATTTAAAAGTATAGTTTTCAGGCAAATTGGTTAAATTCGTGTGTTGCATAGTGATCAAATCACCAACAGTAGCTCGACGTATATTAATAGGCATCTTGTTGTTCAAAGTTATATATATATAGATATGTCTAAGAAGATTGTTTGGTCTGTATCTAACAAGATATACTCTAAAGATTAATTAGTACTCTTCGGTTCTTCTTATGCTATGTGTTAACTCGTTCTGTTTAACTATATACAGAGGAGAAAAGAATATATGAAATGGATTACTGCAAAGTGGGTTATTTAAGGTTTGTAATTATCCTGCTCTAAATTAATGACTGAATATTTCATTAATATCAAACTCTAACTAAAAAAAAAACTTTTTAAAATTTTTTTTTAATAATACAGTCAGTTTATCACGTGATTTATGCACTCAAGAAATTAAAATACCTTAATGAATAGGACATGTTGTATTGTAAGATAGCCAAAAAAAATATAAACATAAACTTATTAAACATGAGATAAATCAATTATTATGTTCTATTGAAAAGATTTCATTCATATCTAATTATGAAGGCAGAGCTTATAAAGATAGCTTTAATAAACAGTTATAAAATGCAACCGAGGTAGACTTATATGGATAACTTTTAGATTTAAAAACCACTTCAATTAATATAACTACTACCATTGCAACTACTTTTTTTTTTTTTATTAGAGTTTTATTATCTGTATATAAATCATGTCAAGTAAGAAATCAAATCAAAAATTTGGATACGATTTGTTGGAAGGTCCCAAAATTATAGATCTTATAGAGCTAAACAAAGATGACACAATTATCAAGGAGTATAACAACGAAAAAAATTATATAAACAAAACTGACCATCTGAACAATGCATACTTGAGTAGTGTTCAGAGTGGAATATCTAGTGCTATTAAAAACAGAAACTCTGATGTTTCTAGCAACTCGGAAATGTCTTCTGTAGGTTACATTTACATACTATTTGAGTTTATAAAGTTTATACTAGTGGATTGTGAAGAGATCAATGATAAAAACAGTAAATTAGGAGATGTGGGAATAGATGTAGGAAATAAATTACTGGAGCTTGTAAAGTTTAAGGGCTTTTTAGCCAAGGGTGGGAAAAAGGCAATTAACACTCTAAACCGCTCTATGGGAGGTCTCAATATAAACAATAATAACAGTTCTTTAGATATAGCTAAAATACCTAGTTCACAAGAAATTTACAAGCAAATATCAACATATGATAACGTTCTGACTAAAAACACTGTTGATTTGATGGCTTGCAGTAGAGATTTGGAAAGGATTGAGCTTTTGCAGTTCATACGTAATCAATTATGGATTTATATGTTTGGCAAGCCTGCAGATGATATTCAACAAATTAAAAACGATTCAGATAGTTACATTATTGTTGATAATGAACCTGCTTTGACATCCTTTTTGCTGGTATCGCAAGTCAACTTATTTATCAGCGGAATTATCCGAGGTGTTGTTCAAAGCACTGGGTTTACATGCACCAGTGTAGTTGCCCATACTGTGACTAACGAGGATCCAGAATGGCCAAATAAGACAGCTTATATAATAAAATTTGATAACACAAAGAAAAATGAAGAGTGAGTGATATTCGGAGCTCTTTAATTTTGCACTAGTGCTTAAACATTAAAAAAGTTTACAATTGTTATTTTATCAACCTTTAGGCAGTTTTCTGTTCTGTTCTCATTTTTGTATGATTCGGTTATTTTTTTTTTTGTGTCATCTGTTTTTTTTTTTTTAAGAATATTGTAGGCAAAGATATGAAGATAACAAGAGCGATGACATAAGATAGCAATTGCCTGCATATTTGGTATTTTTATATTTAAAGTTTGAGTTACAAAAAAAAAGACAAAATATATTATCCTACTCAATTATCAATAGCAAAAGAAACTGATAATGTCATTATTGCTAATATACACGTAGTTTGATAAGTGAGTTTACGGTATTTACAACTCAATAAAACTTTATTGTTGTTTGTTAGTTTTATATATTAAACACATGATAAAGCTGTTGTTAAGCTACATGGTATAAATATATTGCTTATTTCAAAAATTATAAGAGGGCTGGAACCAACAATAACCATTACTTTTACGATTTGAATATCAGTTCAACCTTTCTTGTGAAACTTCAACTGAATAACTAAAAAAATAGAATATACAAATACCCTCCTTTTATAGATAGCATATATTCCTTCCTTTCTTCTTTTTTTTCTCTTATAACTAAAATGGATGTTTTAATTGATAAAGACTCAAATATTGTTTCTAAAGCAACCAGAAAAAGAATATCCCACCAAAATGTTGGAGCTCTAACCAACAATGAAATCAACCTAAAAAGTGAGATCCAAGATAAAGAAAATGACTCAAGGATATCAAACGACAGTGAACCTGCTTTGAAAAGACAAAAAGTGTTGTTTAAAGAAGATGTTGTAAAACAAATAATTCCTTTTCATAATGAGCAAAAGACTTTGCAGAGTAATAGTAGCAATAATGCGAATGAAAGCGTTGTGGGCAGTCAAGACACGGACAGTCAATTCAATACAACAAATGGCTTATACAATGGTGACCATGATTTTGTATGTTCCACACCTCTCCAGAATACCCCTTCACCTAAAAAAAACTCATCTTTTACAAACATCAACAGCAAATATCATAAACAATATATTAATACATGTCCATTGAACTTCTATAATATAAAACTTTCAAAACCCGCAAATATGAACATGCTTAGACCCTTTAATAGTAGAGGAATATACCTAAGTGAAAGAGAAGTGATAACACCATACACCAAAGAATACATTGGTAATAATGACTCATTAATAAAAGAGACATCTAAAGAGAACCAATCAGAGGTTATTTCGGACTCTAATAAAAGCAATGCAAGCAGTGGAAACAATTAATTAAATAAGTACTATTTGGGAAACAAACTGATCTACTGTTTAATTAAAACAAAGATCATGTGATATGTTGGTCATGTGCGTTCTTTTTATGGCTTATTGGTTTAATTATGATTTGGGTTATTTTTTTTCTTCCTTTTTTAGTCTTTTTTTTTTTTTTTTTCTAGAAGGGGTGATCAATAGTGGTTTAAAAATGAAAAAATAAAATTTTATTTTTTTCTTCTGAACACTTTTCTAAGGATATTGTAAACTGTTTATTTTCTTTAGTTTATATCAATTTACTTTTAAAGGAATTTTGTCTTAAAAAAATTGAAAACAACGCTGGTGGCTAAGGTGTTAGTTGTTTTTCTTGTTTTTTTTTTTTTTTTTTAA
>JAJMDK010000135.1:0-20263 GCA_030573515.1 Hanseniaspora jakobsenii
ATATGTCCAATACAACAAGAGAAGAATGCATGGTATGTTGGATAACGACAATGCACGTGCCAAAAGACTTCGTCAACTAGAGGCACACCACTAGATCTTATATCTGATCTTTTAAACTACTTTAATCAATAACAATAATCATAATCATAATGATGATGATCAAAATGTCTTCTTTTGAAGATGTTTATATGTATACTATAATACTCAAACTCTATATAATCATATATATATATATATATATAAGAGAGAGAAATAAATGAACAATAAAACTAAATTAAATTAAAAACAAAAATTACAAAGAAAAGAAAAGGAAATACAGAGTAATTATTGATAATTGTCTTTTTCAGATACCATAGATATCAATTGCAGTATGTAAAAAAACAAAAACTATATATAAAGTTCTCACCCTTCTATACCTTAATGATAATGTTAAATACCAATCATTCTATCATAATTTTATTCATCTTTTTTCACATAACTGATATTACATATTTAATATATATATAATGAATGTTTAATATGTGACCACAGATAATGTCATGATAATGAAGTACGTATTTCTATGTAGATAGAGTTATATCTATCACTTATAATTAAGTTACGTACGGTCAATGTCTTAATTTATGAAAATGTTTGACTAAAAACAGTCAGTTATTTATCTTAGTATATGTTTATTCTTTATGATTTAAAGTTTTATATAAACATCAATATAACCATATATATATTCAATATCCAAATATTTCTCTTCTTTTTTTTCTTACTTTAATCCAAATCCTTCATACCCTTCATTTATTGCTATCAACAATGCCCTTTTCAAATCCTCATAGGATTTGTAAGAAGGCAAATCTAATTGATTGAAACAAGTGTGGGATTGTGGTAATCTATCATTGGCTCCAAAATCCTTGTGTATTGAAAACTTGGAAGTTCCATTCACTCCGGCTAGTTGTTTAAATCCATCCAAGGGTACTTTACTTGTTCCTGTAATAAACTGTAACAACTTTGCCCTTTCATCCTTTGAAAAGGATCTTACAGCACGCCAGAAATAATTGATTTCCTTTGAATTAGATGTATAGTTCACATAAGTCGTGTTGTTCTTCCAATCATCAACATCTATCTCAGGCAAACCATTCATCAACAGCTCTAGTTCCTTTTCATTGAATATAGCAATGTTTTCTTTACTAATGACAGAATAAAATCCTTGTATCAAATTATCCATCTGCTCCTTAACGGAATCCTTCAACTTGTAATTAATCATCCTCTCAACATATTCCTTCTTATTTTCCTCAGTTACATCAATATTTCTTCCATTCTCAATCAAATCTAATACTTTATGCTCACCATAGTCATCTGTCTCTACAGAAAAAGTGATGTCCAATATATCTGTGATATCATTCTCCAAAATCCAACATAAAGACTTGTAGTAGTCAGGATCTATAGACTCCATATCCTTCAAGGAAACCTGCTTTCCTAACAACTGCTTATAAACGGCTCTACTGAAATGGGCCTCTATATAACTGCTATCCCTTATAGACTTTGCAAGAATCATTCCTATAAATTTGAAGAATGACAAATGCTCAGGGTTTATTCCAGAGGTTCTGTTAGGATGGAATGTTGAAGAGTCAGAAGATACAGGCACAAATAATGCATAGTCAGGGTTAACCATTTGCTTTGTCAGTATTTGATACCATTCTCTCTTAACACCCCCAGCGTCTACACCTTGTTCTCCTTGGAAGGTTATATTAAACTTGGCAGCTTTGAATTCTGCTAATGGCTTAAAGAATAGCGATCTGTAAGAATCTAAAAATACTTGCTCTCTGCTGACAGTAACTGGCAATTCCTTATTTCCTACAACAGTTTCACCGTTTGTATCCACTATACTGTCTGTTTCTTGTTTTAATCTATTAATGAAATAGTATCTCTTGTTGTCAAAATCTATAGCTGTGGAATCAATCTTTAATAATATTCCAAAGGGACCGCTCATTAATTTTGGCGAGGTCTTGACCATTGCATTTAATAATATCTTATGCTTGACAATAAAATTATCGCATTGCTCTTTGTACTTAGAATCTCCATTTTTATCAAGGATCGTAAATTTACACAATAACATAAATGTCTCTAGTAGCGGCATTAAAAATGATATCTTGTTAATATTAGCCGTCACATCATAATTCTTTTCAAATGTCTCCAAGAACATAGACAACTGGCTCCACAAATTTCCCAAATCTAAACCATTACTGTACTCTTGTAGTCTTTGAATATTATGATCATTTTCCTCTTTCTCATATTTTTTTTGATCATTCTGGAAGAATATAAAGTTTATAGATGTACAACATTTTAATAAAATAGCTTGGTTGGAAACATTAGAAGATGACATCTTGGTGATAATTTTTATTACTTCTGCATTTTGAGAATCATCAAAGTATTTGTGAAGATCTTGCAATGTATTTATTTCATCAAGAAGATTTCCACTTACCGTCTTGGACATTTTAATAAAGTCCTTTATCACAGAGTCCTCCTTGGCCTTGTCGCCAGAGGTCATCATTAGCAATGTCAATAAAATATTTTGAAGACTTCTTGTTGTGGAAGACTCTAAACTAATAGAGGAAGTTAACAACTTGCTAGAGTGTTTTGTCATATGTCCCTCATATCCTTTTTTGATGCGTCCAAACTTCAAGTATGTCTTTATAGCTAATTGAAGAACCTTGGTCAAAGAATCCATTAGAATTATTTCTTCTCCAATAACAGGAATAAATAGACTAGATAATAAAAAGTTTATAGGACACTTTAATTCATCACCTTCAAACTTCAAATCCTCATCGTCTATAATAAACTTTTCCTTGGTTTTTTCTAAGATTTTCTTGATAACATGCTCAGTAGAAAATCCCTTGTTTAAACCAACGTCAATCTTGTTTTTTAAGTAGTTTTGATGTTTCACAACAAGCAAGTTGTCATGGTTCAAAGCAAAAAATAATCTAGCCTTCTGTGAATGAGTGACCAAATGTAACAAACAATCAATGCATTGACTTGCAACATTTGTATACAAACAAGTGGTAGGGAGTGCATAATTTTTAGGAACAAAATCTTTTGGATTATTAATCTGATCTATTTTGTTACAGATATAGTTGTAAATTTTAGCTAGAGCAGCTTTAGAAGAAATACCTTCACATATTATCAGCAAAAGAATGTTTAAAAACTCATTTCTTGTTACCTTATTTTCACAAAGTTTTTCTAATAGTGAGTGGTAAGTTTCTCTCTTCATATAAGGTTGATAGATGAAAAATGATTTAGATATTGAAAGCACTGATAATCTATTCAATAGAGCAGGCAAAATCTTTTTGACACTTTGAGTTTCCTCCTTAGAAGCTGTTTTCTCTGAAGTTCCTACATTTGAGGTTGAACCACGACTTAATGTCAATCCTTCATCAATGGCTCCTCTTCTATTTTCTTCATCATGAACAGCATCATTGTTAGAATGATTATTCATATGGGACATATTTTCTTCGTCCTCATTCTCTTCTTCATCAATATCATCGTCATTTTCTTCTTCCTCCTCCTCTTCTTCTTCTTGATATCTAATCTGAGCTGCTAATATTCTGTTTCTCATATGAGGAGGTAAAGTAGCTAAATATCCAACTCTAACGTGTGGCTCGTCTGTAGTTCCATGACTTAATCTTCTTGCTCTATCCTCTGCAACGTGATGGTAAAAGACCTCTTCTCTCATATTTTCTGGAAGGGCTGACAAATACTCAGGATCAATATTAGTTCCTGCAATATTCACATCAGTCCCGCCAATATTAACATACACTGGTGGTAACGAATGTTGATGGTGGTTACTCTCTCCTTCATTATCATCTTCTTCACTGGATTCTCCACTTTCAGAGGTGCTCAATACAGCGTTTTGGTGACTGATACTAGTTCTTCTTCTGATATGATATGTTGAGAATCTTTCAGGAGAAACCAAAGAAATTCTTCTTTTAACTGCAAACCCGCTATTAGATGATTTAGAGTCTTTATCAATGTTTCTTGACTCCAATAATTCTTTATTATTTCTTACAACCTCTTGACTCATTTTTTTAATTTCAGAAATAACATATTTTGATAAAGCTTCATCACAACTATGCTCAATCAAAAACATATTTCGGACCTGTTCCCATCTTTTCATAGAAGACACGTAATTGTTTTCTTCAATGTTGTTACCTAACAAGCCAGACAGTAATGGAATTTCAGCCTGGAATATGGAGCTACGAGGCGATATGTTGGAATTTCTATTATCTTGTGAATCACGAGTAGCCGAAGAAACACTTAATATATGAGCAGTTCCACTTATATTGGAATTAGGAGAAATTCCTAATATCAATCTGTCTTCTAAATTGTATGTATTTGAAGAGCTATCATTGAGTCCAATGTCTTGTGCAAGAAGATCAAATCTTGGAGGAGTTGTCCCTATAAACTCAGAAGAAGTTCCTAAAATCGAATTTCTTCTGCTGAATCCAACCGAATGTGATGCTCTTCGTCTATTAGGAACAAATTCAACAGATCCTGTGCCCATATTTAAATTATAATGTATTATGTTACCACTTTCATGCTGGTTATCTGAATCTGAATCAGAAAAATCGCTATCTTCGCCTATTAATCCGTCTTCATTAAATGAGAAAGAAGATGATTCTCCGTCACTAACATCCTCCTCTTCACCTTCATCATATGGATTACCTAAGTCTGTTTCGTACATTTCATGATCATTATATGAGTTGAACTGCTCATCATCAACCTCTTCGCCTAAAGGATCAATTAAATAGGCGTCAGAATCAATAACCAACCCTTCATTATCCAAATATATAACGCCTTCTTCTTCATCTGAGTCCATCATATCATCTTCTTCTGATACATCATCCAACACAGATTCAACTTCAGATGCCATGCTATGATCATCGTGTTCTTCATCTCCAGAGAAATTATCTTCTAAGCTTCCATCTAAATCGTCATCAATATCAGCCTCGCTGTCTATCATTGGATCAAATACATTATGATTTCCTGGCTCATCTTCATCATTGTCACTCAATATATCTAATGAACCTTCTAGAATATCGTTATCAACAAAGGCAACATCATTTTCTTCGTCTATATCAGCATCAAATAAAGATTCGTCGTCCATTATTTCCTCTTCTATATCCTCGACATCATACATTGCTAGAGCTGAGTTTTTGAATATATTGTTCTCATCACTCAAATCAACATCTGATTCATTATGATTTTCATCTTCTGTGTCAAAGTTATTTTTTACGTCATCAATCTTGAAGTATTCTTGATCAGATTGAATGACAGATTGAATAGAATTTAAGACGTTGATAACAGCCATGTTTACAGACAAGGCTTCTTTTGTGAATCCTAAGTCTACTTTGTTTAATAACCCAGCAATAGTATTAGAAAGACCTACTTCAATCATAATTTTTGTAATCTCTTTTCGGTTGTCAACACGGCCCAGTCTACTACTAAAGATTTCATTGACTAAAGCTAAAACAGAATTTAGCTTTAATCTCTCATCTTCGTTGAAGAATGAAGATTGGTTATTGCTGTGTCCAGATGGGGATATTAATAGCTTTGCAATGCTTTCAACGACAAATTTTCTCAAAAATGTTATGTCTGGGTCATCAACTTTAGCTAACTTGGATTTAGCAGTAATTTCGGAATAGCTATATGGAACACTCTCTGAATCTTTTATCTCAATAAAGGCCAAAATCAAACTTTTTGCCTGAGAAGATAAATATTCTTTTTTTCTTAATTCGACTTGAGTATTACAGTTTACAACTGGTAAAATCTGGTGCAATAAAAAGTTAATAGATGTGGATCTTGGTTTAGGAGACTGGTCAATAATATTTCTTTTTGAAAATGTCAGTAACTCAAGTTTGGCTTGTTTATAAGCTGTGACCAATTCTGTTAAAGTTTGAGTCAAAAATCTAATATACTTGAATACACTATTTTCAGATTGTTTTTGTTGGAAATCCTTTGACTTATCATCAAATTCTTCAGACAGCCAATCCTTTTTGTAAGATGCCATTAGCTGAGAATATAGCAAATGAATGATCCCAGTTTTGTTTTCAAGGGTTAGCTTTTCTTCAACTAGCTTGGATGCCTCTTTACGGTCTTCTGGTGAAACAGGAATATTTTCAGTAATCATATCTTCATAAATTATTATATTTTTCTTTTCCATCACTTTTAAAAATAGTTTTTCGTTTCTGAAAATGTTTGTCATTTCACTTCTTATAAAAGAATTCTGATTGATTTCAGTTTGAGTTGAATTTTTCATCATAATATTTTCAATGACAGCTTCGTTTTCAAAACAAAATCTGCTTAAAAGGGTAAACATAAGTTGAAGCTTTTCCACTAATGGGTTCTTTTGGTTATATCCAATACATCTTAATATTTCAGATAAAATGTTAGAATGAACAACATGTTTGACTAACTTCAAATCTCTGCAATATAAAAGAAGCACTCTAGTCAAAGAAAATCCTAGATCTATGGACTTGATGTTGTTAGCCCTTAGTAAAGTATCAAATACTTTTTTCATAAATCCTTTATCCAATATATCCACATATGTGTTATCATCGTCTATGGAAGGGGAAAGAGTAAACACAAAGAGCTGTTCGTAGAAAAACAAAAATGGGCACATCCAGTTACTGTTTAAGCTTTCAGGCTTGAGATGTTCCTCAAATATGGTTTTACTTAATGAACACAAGTCTTTTATTAAATTCCAGCCTTGCTTTAACTCTGTAGCTTTTCTCAGCATTAAAGCACAACAATGAACCCAAGATGGTTCAATAACGCCGGATTTGGAGAACTCATTTTTAACTTGTAACAATACATCAACGCATGTTGGATAGTAAAACTCACCGTCTGCAGAATCAAATGTTTCCTGAATTTTGTTAAAAAACTCATCAATTTCAACCACACAGTCAGGGAAAGCCTTCAAAGTATAGCAGAAATTGTTAACTGGAACATTGTCGGAATCAGCATCACATAAAAGATTAATACAACTGTCGCTATAGATTTTTTTCAAACTTTTAGAGCTAATTTGTGAAATCTTGCTGAATAAGGTAATCTTAGAATAATCAAAGTTTTCTATAAAAGATGAAACAGATGCCTGTAATTCTGGTTTAACAAGCTCGTAGTCCCGAATGCTTTTAGAAAGTATGTAACTTGAAAAGTCGGAAGAAATGTCATTGATGATATATTCCCATTGCTCATTATCAATGTTACTTGGCTTTTTGAATTGTTTTCTCAAAAAGTGTTGCTCTTTTGTGAATCCAGAGTTTATGAAGAATGCCATTCTATATTCATCAGTCATGTCAGATTCCAAAAATTTGGAGTCATAAATTGAAGACAATCCACTCAATAATGCTGTAAATGATCTATTAGTTAGAACGCTTTTCTCTTTGTTAAAAATAGCATCTTTTATATTTCTTTTAACCAGCATCTCTCTGAAAGCCATTGCATTGGATAGAGTTGCATGAAGTTTCAAGGCCATGCAATACTCTTGAGGTGTTTCTATACAGCATGATATCAACTCATTAAAATTGCTGTTACTCATATTTGTAGATTCTATACTACATGAAAAAATCAATAACAGCATACAATATTGGAAGGCCTTAGGAGCCAAAACATCTGGCTTTCTGTCATACACCTTAGAAGAAGGAACATCTTTGAAGTTGTTTTTAGTAGAAGTATTCATAAAGGTAATTAAGTACTCCGCAACATCCATAATCACCTCATTACATTTATATCTGTAGAACAAAGAGGCACATGGGAATTCAATAAATCTGTTGACACCGTGGTATCCGATAG
Organism: Hanseniaspora jakobsenii; assembly: GCA_030573515.1. Classification (NCBI taxonomy): domain Eukaryota; kingdom Fungi; phylum Ascomycota; class Saccharomycetes; order Saccharomycodales; family Saccharomycodaceae; genus Hanseniaspora; species Hanseniaspora jakobsenii. The sequence continues at coordinate 7,840 of JAJMDK010000135.1, forward strand.
CACTTTTTGAAATGGCACATTTGACATAAGTTAAAGCAGTTAAAACTTCATTAATCTCAGTATTACCAACCAAAGATCTCAAAGTTTCTGATAATTGCAACATTACTATTTCCATATTTTTAACTTCATATACCTTATTTAACCCAGAAAGCTCGTTCTTTTGTAACATGGGAGATCTTAATATGGCTTTAAAAATGGAAAAGGTGCTTACATGAATACCATAGATCCATGTTCTAACTAAAAACACATTGTTAATATATGATTCTTGGAACGTTTGGCTTGAAATAGAACTATCATTTCTTATATCTATTAGTGCAACCTTTACCGGTGTTGTATTTGCATCATCCTCTGCAGATAAATCTTTTTGCAGTAGAGTGTTCTCCCTTAAGGATCTGATAAAAAAGGTATTTAACTTTTTAAACACATTTTGTAACAGAGTACTGTGTGTTTCACCTAGTCCTGCTAATGATTTACTAATCAAATGAGAGAATCCTTCAGGTGAAAAAAAGGAATAACTAGTCAAATTTATTACAGAATATAACAAATCCATGCATAGAGAGACTTTTTGAATATCACTTTGAGAAGCGGTAAAAAAGAATGATTTACTACTTGGATAATTCATAAAAACATCCATGTCTGTAAGACATCCATCAATAATTTTAAATAGAGAAATAATGCATGAGTTAATATCAATTTTATGTGAGCTTCTTAGAATATCAGCTATGGCAACATAAGTGTCCGAAAATGTAAAAGTGTATGGTATTCCAGGACTAAAAACTGCTGTCAATATGTGGTTCATATCTACTTTTGAGATGACGTTTTTCCAATCACAGGTATAAAGAGTTACCATTGACATTTTTGTTAAAATTCCTACATCGGTATAATCGTAGAATATTGATAAAGCATCAGGAATTTCTTTAGTGTTCCAAGTTTCTAAGTCTTTATCAAAGAAATTGCCTTTTTTATCCTTCATGAACAATAAGTCAGAATATTTCCCTCTATCGAATGTATTTAAAACAGAAAGAAATTCTTTTTCCATTGACTCTTGAAGCTCTGGGTGGTGTCTGTATAGCTCATCAAGCATACTGGCATATTCTGAATCAAGATCTACAGCTAAAACTTTAGCCAGCTCAACTTGTTTTAAAGGTTCGAATAATAAAGATGTTATATTTTTTGATTTGACAACTTCAAGGGCTTGTTTATTTAAGCATATGGCTGAGATTACTTGAGGTAAGTTCAACAACAAATTAGGCCATGGTCCTAAATAATCACTGAAATTATCTAAAATTATATCAATAGTTCCAAACTCGTGTAAAACCTGAAAGATTGTAGGCTCTTTATTCAAAAGTGTCTGAATTACTACCAAAGCGTATGACAACAAAGTGAAACCAAATATGCTTCTGTTTTTCAACATATCGTTTAAAGTATTTAAGATTGATGTGTCGAGCATGTTTCTTATTCTATCGCTGGAATCTAAATCAATAATATTTAAAAGCTGTTTTAAGCAAGCTCTTAAAAATGACAGATGACTGAAATCTAAAGTGTAATAAATTTTGTTGTAAAATTCTACACCTTCGTTCATATTAGGGTTTTCTAACGCATATAGTACCTCTTTCCGTAGTCTTTGTATTAGTATATTGTATCCATTGTTACTTTCAAATACAGATGCTGCATCAATAGAATTGATACTGGACTTTAAAACATTGGCAACACTAGTTAAAGTTTTGTAATCCTTGCAGTTTTCTATAGCTAAGATATCTGATAATTGGTTAATGAGGCCTGAGCTAATCAAAGATTCATTAATTGAGGAAACGCTACATAAGTTGTTTAACAAAGAGAAAAATTGTGTGTTGAAAGTTTCGTCAACGTTTCCGCTGGAAGCAGCTAATGAGGTTCTTAGTCTCTCAAGCAACATAAAAATAGAACCATGAGAAACATTACCACCTAAGCATTTCAAAATATCAAGACACCATACTTGTTTGCAAGAAATGCACTCAAGGGCAAACAATGCGGCATATCTAACATTAGTCAGCTCAAATCCTGCTCGTTCTTCCTTAAGAGGATACCCGCAGAGGGCGATATTACACAAGTTGTCAAAAATGCTTCCATCAAGTTCAAAGAGAATTGATGAGGCTCTTGGTGCACTTACCAAACAATTGACTAACCCAACACAATAAAACTTTAATTGGATAAATGTATCTAAAGAGTCAAACATTTGTTTTAATTCGCTTTTGTCATTCTCAAGACTTAGTTTATTTTTGCTAGTGGAAAAGGTTTTGGCCAGATAGAGATCTATAGAAAGTTTAAACCAGTAATTCTCCGGAATAATTCTTTGGTTTTTAATAGTTTCTAGTAAATCAGTGTAGGATGTTCTGTTTAACATTTCTTTGGATAGTTTAAATATTTCAAAAGCTTTACGTTTCTTGGAATAAAATTTTACACTAAACTGTGTAAAGCTATCAGTTGGCATAGTGAGATATCCATCAGCGGTTATATCGTAAGACTCTGGTGAGTATTTGGCAATAAATTGATATAAATTAAAAGCACTTTCTTCTTCCCCGTCAGGTGCTGAAAAACAAGGAAGAGCTAATGCAATGCATACAGCTTTATCAAGGACATCAGTTTTTGAAAGCTTATTTGGTGCCCATGACTTAAGGCTTCTAGCTGTAACTATAGATAAAACCTTTATGCATCCTAGTTTTATCTTGAAGTTTGGAACATTCAACAATGCAAGCATTCTATCCAGTGAGGAGTAAACAGATCTGCCTGTTGAGTTGTTAAGTAAAAAAACAGTAACTTCAAGTGTATCCAAAACTAAATCTTCAGTTTCTTTTGGTAACAGTGTCAAAAATGCATCATATTTTCCAATAGTTTTGTGATCTTTAGTGGAGGCAGTATCCTTTTCTTTAATTTTCTTCTTCTCGTTAGCAGACTGTTTGCCAAGAGTTTCTTCATCCAAATTAGGAATGGAGATGTCTAAATTGTGTTTTTCAATGATTTCCATTAGTATCTTATCTAATCTGTTAAGAACGGGAACCCAAACAAATAAATCATCCTTTGATCTCAACCATGGCTTTTGACTGTAATCTTTTAATAATTTGACAAATTCCAAATCATCTTCAACTTTGACAAATGAGTCCATCAGTTTTTCATATTGCTCTGATTTCTCTTTTCTCAAGGAAATTTCCAAATTTCCCAAAGCCAATTGATTTAATTCAGGCATTTTTTTTTTCTTTTAATAAATGTTACCTAGTATTTTCTTTTTTGTATGTTATCTGGTAAAATTGGTGTAAATAAATTGAGTAAGATGTAGTGCTAATTAGTCTGTTAGAGTATTTTTAATCTATATTTTATAAAATATTAATATATGTCAACTAACCAATCAATAAAATAAAAAGGTGTGTGAGATAAAAATTGTTGTTATCAATAACTAATATTTCAACCTTAAACAATGTATTCTACAATTATAACTAAACACTTTGCTAGGTTTGATTACAATAGTTCTTTTTTCTGTTCTAATCTATGAAATAGAAGTTATAAATAAGTTTTGATTATGTGATATTAATTGAGTATAAATATTATTACTAGTACATGTTTAACTAATATCTGTGTGTGTGTGTTAAAAGAAAGACACACACACACATTTATAAGTAATCAACTTTTTTTTAAGAAGATAGAAACTTGAAATTTTATTTCTTTTTTTTTTTAGTTCTCCTTCACGTTTTTATTTTTAACTTAAAACCTTAAAAATAATTAGAAACGTGACCTTTAACTAATTACATTATAAAATTAGTCTTTACGTATTATTTACAAAATAACAAACAAGTTAAATAAATTATGTTTACATATTTATTGAAGGTATAATTGAAAACATATTTTTAGATTTTAAAAAGTTAAATGATTTATATAAAAAAACTCTAATACATATCAATAACTGTATACAAACCTTTTATAACAAAAGGTTTTTTATTAATACTACAATACTAATAAACTAAGATCACCATTTATTCTTACAGTAGAAAAAAAACTCTACTATTGTGTTGTAATTATTTTTTATTATAGTTAGATGCTACATATTTCCTATTTTTTATGTTTTTGTAATGATTAACTTTTTCAAACTTATCTGCAGAAATCTTAATACTTTTGTTCACATTTAGCATTAAAGGTTTGTCTGAGTTCAGGCTGACGTTTTCATTATCTATTTCAAAGTCCTTAACATTGGTTAAGTTTTTAAGATCATCAATTATGTTTCCACTGGATGAAACAGGTTTATTATTCATTGATGCTGCACTTTTGAACAACAACTTTTCTTCTTTTATAGACTCCGGCAGCTGTTCAACAATGTTTATACCAATATCGCCCTTTTTGTCTATATCTTCCTTTTTACGCCTCTCGTCTTCGATAAGTCTTTCTCTTCTCATTTTGCTTTCAGCTATTTCTCTATCTAAATCCTCAATGTCTAAACTGTCATCACTGTAATCGTCTTCATCCTCATTGAGTTGTTCTTTACTGCTTGATGGGAGGTTTTCAGTTAATGCCTCTCTTTTAATAGCTTCAGCCAAGTTCACCTGAGGCAAAACAGTTGGCGTTTCTGAGTCTAATTTGCTCTTAAGTCTTGACTTAGACTTATTATCATCTGACTCTTGATTGTTTATCATTGGAGTGTATGGTTTTGCAGAGTTCTCTCCATTATCATTATATTTCCTTCTTTTTATGCCCCCTGTTTCAATATATTCCCCCACAAGCTCATGATAGTTGTCACCATATTCAGTTTTGATATATGAAGGTGCCCCAGGAGAGAGAGCTCCTATATTGTGGGCATTGGTTGGAACTCTTGATTGAATTAATTCCGAATAAACGTCTGTCTTTTTAATAACGTTATCATTTTCAGTGCCTGATTTTTTATTCGCGTTTTTGTTATTTATAAAGTCCTTGTCATATAGACAGTTACCTAGGGCATTTCCAAACAATCTTAAAGCCCTCTTCAGAGCATCAGTTACAGCTCCTTTTTTGCTATTTTCCAGAGCTGGTCCAACCAGTTTATTTTTGGAATCACCAAACCCTATATCTTCCCTAAAAGTTCCGTCCTTAAGGATAATTCTTACTATGCATGAAGAGACGCAGTAATAGTCACCAGAAGGCGATTTCTCTTTATGCTCTGTTTTTAGTTCTTTTATATGAAAAGACCAGCCGTTAAACCCCAAGATGCTATTTGCAAGATTAATGACCGCATTGCCTTCTAAATAAGCTGCTTTAGTACCCCCAGGGCCAGGTCTGAAGGAGATAAAGGAATGATCTACCTTTTTCTGTAATAACCTTTCAACCTTGGATTGCTCATCCAGGGAGAATTCTCTTATATGAATAGGTGGATTCGAGTTTCCTGTATTGTTTTCAACAGCAGATTGTTGATCTTTCTTTTTATATAACGTATCTATAGTTGGTGTCTTAGTGTTATTATCCATTGCGTTATTCTATTTTAAGTAAGCTGCTTATAGTAGTGTGACTTTAAGATCTGTGTCATTGGGGGTTTTACTCACTTTATTTAAACAAAAAACTAAAAATGCAATAGTTTTCAATCATATACAGACCCAATTACTTATAACACTCCCTAAAAAAGAAATATGTAACTATAAATATTGAGAAGTTGTAGTTGTTAAATAGATTTAGGTGGCAAAATAAGATGATTGATTGATGGATGGATAGATAGAGAGACAAAGAAAATCAAAGTTGCTTTCCTTTAATTGTTTGTTTGTTTTTTTTTGTCTTCCTAAAACGTAGTAGTTACGCGTCTCTCACGTGAGTGTAGCTATTTTTTGTAACTATCACGTGAGCAACAACTTCTTTTTTCTTCCCCCCTTGTTCATCTCTAATTTTTTTCTTTTTCTTTTTTTTTTCCTCTTAACATACAAATCCATAAGTTAAACACTAGCTTATAAATTTTTTATAACATTTATTTACATGTTCTTACTGTTAATTTTTTCCCTTTTCTAATTGCTCTTTAATTAAATAACAATATTGTACAAACCAACAACTGTCAAGTTGAAGGTATAAAGTTATTCAATTATTCTAGAATAAAACAAAAAGAGAAAGCTGACTTTAACAACTAAAAATCTTAATAAATTAAACTGCAGTTTATAGGTATATATTTCATTCATTCTCAAACAACAAAGGATTAATTTTTATATACCATTCAGCTTTAGAGAAAAAAAAATAAAACTTATAGACTAACAACGACTACCCAAAAATGTCTGGGGATTATACTAATGAAAACTACGCTGACCTATTTCTACACGATGAAGCAGATAATCACAAATTCAGGGAGAAATTGTTTCATGGAAAACGATTGCCCTTCAGCACTATGAAAAACAGTGGAACGGTTAAAAATATTTTGAATAACGGTTTTGTCAAAAGAATGAGCCCAAATAATGAAGACGAGTATTCATACCAAGCCAATAATAGGTTTAGTTATAATATCTACTTTTCCAATGTCTGTCAGTTGAGGTTCAAGTATTTAATATCTAGATTCTTAGTTACTTTTACTTTGTTTTCAAGACTGATTGATTGGTTACTATTTAAATTCATAACAATGCTTACAAACGAAATGACTACATCAGATGATTCATACACTATTGTAAAAGTACTTAAAGAGCTTACAAAATGTGTTTTATTGTATTCATCATTTTTGTTAGTTGAATTTGCAAGAAAACATTACATACACGTTAGCCATAAAAAATATTCAATTACAAGACAGGTAAAAAAGATATTTACTTATTTCGCTGTTTATTGTTTGAGTTTCTTTTTGATGTCAATTTCTTTGTCTTGTTTTGCAGTATACTATCAACAATTTGAATCCAAAACAATGGTTGCATTATCTGTATTTACCTTATGTGGCGTCTTCTCATTAAGACATATAATATATGATTTTGATAAGTTAAATTTCACACAAGGGAGTGATTTTTATCAAAGTCCTCAACTTTACATCAAAGGAAACTTTTTCAAAAAGATCACATCAAGTGTTCAATCTTCATGCACCACTATCTGCTTACTAGCTGTTCTATATTTGGTCACTATAAAAATTGGGCTTGAATGTATCTACAGAGTATTGATTAACAAAGTTTTAATAAGAGGCATAAAGTATCTATTTTCAGGTAAACAGTCAAAGGAAGAATATTTGAACAATATGATGATTTTAAACGGTTACTATGGTAGCCATTATTCAAGTCATGATTTGAAATACTTAAATAATAACAACATTAGAAGCAAAAACAGTAGTTTAGATGTTTCTACCAAAGCTACAGTTGAGTTCCTATCCTTTTCTGGGGTTTTCCATGTTTTGTTACTAAACTTTGTTGCCATTTTATTATGGGAAATAGTTAACGTTGCTTTTAGTGCTTACTTATCGATTGGACCACTGCACAAAGGAAAGCTTATTTCTTTACTATCTCCAAGACCAATGGAAACTTTGATTGATGGATTAAGAAACAAGAACAGTTTTTCAAAGTTAACAGCCTTCCAGGAATTATCTTTAAGATCTCAGCTGAAAGTCAATGGCGATCTCATTGAAAACATCTACAGAAACTCCATATATCACAACAAGAACAACTGGTTTGACATTTTGCAAGAGTGCTTACACACCATTAGAGAAACAAACAACAAAATTGCCATTTATAACTTCAAACTCAACTTTAAAAATGACAAAAAGCATTATATGAGTAAGCTTTCAATGTTGAAAAAGAGCAAAGAGCTAGAAAAGTTGATAGAATTGCAAGAAAGTGATCATCTATTTGGTAACACCCTATCTCCTATAGACGATTTGGACTTGAAGCATTTAAGTAACCAGTATCAATTGGAAAAAGAGAGTTTGTGGCAAGATAATATGGAGACTTTGCAAAATGATATATTAAATGCATATGGGGAAAGACCAAACAGTTCTAGATATAATGATGAGACATCCAGGGCCACTTTAAACAGATCTTCTCGTGGATCCACAAATAGACAAACTTTAAGAGAAAAGCACAGAAGGGAAATGAACCAAGATCACTCTTACTTAAGTAACAATTTATTTTTGAAATATTGCTACCCATTTTTAAACAAGGTTTTCAACAACTATTTGAAAAGATTTTTGTTCCCTGATATTCAAGAGCCTGTTCTGTCTTTGGAACCTGAGCTTAAAACAAGATACGACAAGAAACTCAATAGGGTTTTGAGATTGGTTTTGTTGAAGAACAAAGTACTTTCTAGAAATAAAATTGCCAGAGGGGCATTTGCTCATTACACAAATCATTTATTGGAACTAGATGCCCATGATATATGCGCTCTTCCAACCGTTTATGGTGAAACGGTCTTTGCTCTTTGTGCCTTGCTTGTGAAAACACGCGATGAAAGCCCTAGATCATATGTGGCTTCATCAATTTCCCAGATTTTGAAAACTTATCAGATTTCTGCTGTCATATTAAGAGAATACTGTGATTTGGTGTCTAAAGAAAGAGGATCTTCAAAGGAGCTTGGATATAAAACAAGTATTGAGATTTTGTATGATATTGTTTTGGCTGCCTTTTTAGACGTAGTTGTGACTTACAGAGACATATTGGAAGATATAGATATCGATGATGATGTGAAGGATTTAATAAAGTTTGTTTTGGAAAAGTAAAAAAAAAAAATATATATATAAACCTGTTTTTTAAATAACTGGTTTGTAGTCTAATAAAAAGACGAATTAGAATTACGTTTAGGCTTATGCACGTATATATATATATATGCTTATAATAAGTACATGATTATTATATTTTTTTAGATTCTCCTGTCGTATTATAAAGATTATTTGACGGTAAATTATTATGTTCAAATCAGTACAAGGTCGTCTCACGGTAATGAAAAAGAGAAAACATGTAGTAAATGGATGATTATTACGAGAAAGTTCATTGTAAAGATTAAATGAATTATAAAAGTATGTTGTTATATATCTCTTTTAGCAATCAGTACAGAAAAAAGATTTAGTATTTAACGTGAACGCAATTCAATCTAGAAAAGATGATATCGTAATCAGAGAAGAATCATGTAAAATAAGTAAAAATCCAATCAACAACCTCAAATCTTCATCTTCCTATAGCAACAAAAAAGAAGAAAAAAAGCCTAATGTAACAACATGTTAATATTTGCATATATAAAAGATTTAGTATGATGCCAACACAATAATAATCACTCAGAGTTTTGCTTTTTTTTTTAAATTAATCGCATTGTCTACTCAGAGCTATGGCAAGGGAGATCTGGATGATTTTCTTTGATTTTTAGGTTGATCTAAAAAGACAGGTTTTAATACTTGCTCATCAAAATTATGGAATCCACCTTTTAGTAAGTTTGTAACTGATAGATTTGTAGATTCACCCGTATTTAAAACATCGTCAGTATATGATTCACGTAGGTTACTGTCTTGATCAAAGGGTTGACCTGGAGTGTTTGTCATATTGAAAACAGAAGGATCATCGATATCCAAGTTAAATGTTCTAGGCTGTTCAATTTCAAACTCATCGTCTGAATCTTCAGCGGATTCATCTATGCAACCGGTTTTAATTTTTAGAATTTCAAGCATATTTGCTGTAGTTCCACCAAAGATAACAACAGTCAAAACAACAACAACAAGAACAGTAGCGAGCAAAGTCCATTTTTGGTCTCCTTGAATACCCATCGCTAGAGCAACACCAACGGCACCTCTTAAACCTGCCCAAAAGGTCATCATTTTATACTCATGAGGAATTTCGTCAGGAATATCAGATATGGAATTGAAACCTGAAGAGGAGGTTATACCACTGGATCTCATTTTCTTATATTTGTAGAATCTGTTTATAAAATCAGATAATGGGAAAACTGCACACCATCTAGAAACAACAATGGACATACAGGCAATTAATATCAATAAAGGCTTGTATTCAAGCTCTACTTGTGTGAAGAGAGCCAAACCTAAATAAATAAATATGAAATTCTCTGAAAGTCTAGCTAATAATTGGAAGATATACTTTACTGTCACTTGAGTTTTTCTTGACATGTTATAGTGAGCATAATGTTTCAAAGTGATACCACAGAAAAGTAATGAGACAATACCAGACATATGACATGCATTGGAAAAGAAATAAGACTCATAAGCTATAACAACAATTAGACAACTCTCTAAGTGTGGGTATCTTCTAATTAGGGAGTGCTTTAAGATTAATGCCACAATGATACCTGTGATGAATCCAATAATCAATGACACAGAGAAAGTCAAAATAAATGAGAAGATAGCTTCAAAGAAGGAAGAGAGTTTTGCAGGTCTGCCATGAAACTTTTGACAAGTTTCAAACATAACAATGGAAATAGCATCATTTAATAAAGATTCACCAAAAATAATGGTATAGAGCTTTGGATCAACTTTGTAAGCATTGAAAATAGAAAGAATGGTGACAGGGTCTGTAGCGGATAAAGTGGCACCTACTGATAATGCATCCACAAATGATATGTTCACACCCTCAATACCAATACTAGTCCAAATAAACAAAATAGTTCCCATAACTACAGCACTAATTAAGGTTCCAGGAATTGCGTAAGTTAAAATTGGGAAGATGTTGTTGAAAAAATTTCTTTGGTTCAATTCATACCCTGAGTTCAAAATGATTGGAGGCAAAAGAATGTTAAAAAAATAGTTACTTTTGAAAGTGACGGCAGACTGGATGTAGTTTCCAGGAGAGAGTCTAATAATTAAACCTATACACATACCATAAAAAATAGACAGCACAGTTTCATGTACCGCTCTGATTTTTCTTTGCTGTAGATAATATGAGGACCAAAGGGCCGAAATCAATAAAAACAATAGAATAAATAGTGCCCATGATGCATATATTTCCTCGTTTATAGGATCTTCATCTATATCTGATAAAGGATCTCCAGACTCTGATCCATTAGGAGTTGAAGCAGATCCACCGTTTGATGGTCCATTTACTATAGTAGAAGAACCGTCATCTGCGTTATGAGAGTCCTTCCCTGGTGTTCCATCTAGCAATTCATCCGATGTGTCTCCATCATCTACTCCAAAATCTACTTTAATAGCAGACACTAAAATTGTAGATATTGGTGCATTGTATTTGTTATTAAAAAGAACTGTATTCACTACTCTGTATGAAAAGTTGTAAGTATATTTGAACAGGAGTGTTTTTAAAATATATCGAAGTAGAAGTATCAAATTCATTGTATTTATTTTGTTTTATTGAAGAAGATGTAGTAACTAATATGTAGCTTATAAAAAGAGAAAGAAAAACAAACAAACTTCTTTTCTAGTTTTTTCTGGTAAATAAGTATAACTATATAATAATTATCTTGGGTTGAATTCTTTTCTATCTCTTATTTTTTATAAGATGTACATATTAATTCTACATATTATAATAATAATATATATTCTGTTATTAGAACTGATAAAAGACTAAGAAGTCATATAAGATATTTGTAACTATAACAATAGTAATGATGATACCAATACTAACAACATCTATACTTCTTTATAATATACATATTTTTATTAGTTAGTTAGTTAGTTAGTTAAAATTTTTGTTTGTTTATAATTAAGAAAGAAAAAAACAAAATTATAATTATCCAAATAATAGTGTCACTGTTCACGTGACAATAAACATTTGGTTTCTCTTTCTCTTTCTCTTTCTGTCTCTGTCTTTTATGATTCTCCCCCTTTTTAAATCTCTCTCCCTTAAAGATTAAAATTGTTATTATTAGAAGAAGAGAAAATAAAAATAAAACTAAAAGACAACACAACCATAATCCATTACAAGATAAAAAGTAAAATCATTGTAAGGTTTAATTAATAAACTACCTTTTTATAATAACTTGTTAAATAAAAGAAAAAATTAGATAATATAGATATATAAATAACCAGTGTAAACTGTTTTTTTTAATCACTTTACTATTTTATTACAAAAAAGAAAAAAAAACACCACTTACAAACCCTCAATAGAAAAAAAAAAAAAAAAGATGTCAGTATATTTAAGTGTTTTATTTGGACTGTTAATAGGTCAAATGGTTACCTTGTTGGTATTATCACTACCATTACCAACCATACTAAGAAAAGTCATAGTAAAAGTATATGATGAGTATTTGTATAAATCATCACAGCTGAAGACAGCATTGGTTGTATTGAATTGCATAGTTTTGTCTCTATTTGTTGACTCTTACAAGAGAGCCAATGTCAAATTGCCATATAACGAAGCTAATGGCTTGCCATTGAAACCGGAACTAGCTGTCACCAGAGCCTATCACCAGAGAAATGTTTACATTGCTGGGTTTATATTGTATTACATGATATGTATTCCCTTCATGATAAGACTAATAAGTAGCAGGAAAAGAATGATAAATTATGACATGGGTGTCTTTTATCAATGTCCCTTTT
>JAJMDK010000136.1:2624-19784 GCA_030573515.1 Hanseniaspora jakobsenii
TTTTTTTTTTTTTTTTTTGATTAATCTATTTATAAAATTTATTTACTGGGTTGTCCAATTTCGTTATCTACTTTCTTTGAACAATTCTTTTATATATAAAAAAGAACAACACTTATGTTAAACACAATAAGAAAAACAACAACAACAAAAAATAGAAAAGAAAAGAGGGAGAGAAAAAAAAATCAATTGCAACTGATTATTGATCTATTTTTTTTTTTTTTCATTTTTTGTTTTTTTATTTTTTTTCATAAGAATTAGTTCAAAGCACCTTCCAAAGTGGTTAAGATGTCTAATTGGATCTTAGCATCAGTAGCAACAACTTCATCAGTGGAGCTGGCGTTCTTTTCAGCTTCCTTCTTCAAGGATTGGATCTTAGATAAGTCAAATTGACTCAATTCAAAGGCTTCAGCACATGTGATATTCAAAGTAGAGTCAGGTTGAACAGAAGCAAAACCAGAAGATACAAAGAACTTCTTAGGTTCAGCAGCAGTGTCATTTTCAAAAACTTCAACAACACCTGCAGACAATTGTTCAACAGTTGGAACATGGTTGGCTAAAATACCAGAAACACCGCTTTGCAATGGTAAGTTGACTTGCTTGACTGGAATATTTTGATATAAAGTTCGGTGTGGTAAAGCAAATTGTAACTTTAAAACATCACCTGAGGAAGCACCAGCTTCAGCAGCGTATGTTCTCTTTAAGGTTTGGACAGCAGTTCTTCTTAGGGCAAACATTTTTTTATTTATTATATTATAGTGTATTATATTGGTTTTGGGATAGGTGAGTTGTTTTCTTTAATGAATTATTTTTTTTTCAAATTATTCACTGTCTTGAGTTATATACTTTTATTTTAATATGTATAACTTGTTTTTTTTATTTCTTTATTGTTTGAAGTTTATATAGAATGTAATCTATGTATGAACTTTTTATAATTATAGGAATAGAGAAAATAAAGCAAAGAAAAAGATTATAGGATTTATTATATATCTAATACGATTGTAATCACAGGTTCTTTCAATGTAATTGTCTTCTTTGTACCTATTTATTGTTATAAATCTTTGTGAATCAATCTATAATTGAATTTTAAAAAAAAGAGTACTTTGATTATAATATTGAAAAACTTTAATGTGAGCTAGAGATTTGAATCAACAAAGAAATTACAATCTCTTTGTAATTTTAAAACAATTCAAGTAAACTTGTCTTAGAAGCAATTAAACATACAATTATAACTTTTTATTTTCAAAGTTAAAAAGGAAGTGTGTTTTTTTTTAGTATTGAAGTAAATAATTTTAATAAATAAAAAAAATTTTCTTCTCTCGTTGTTATTTTTCAAAAAAAAATTTAATTTTTTTTGAACCTACGTATAAAAATAAAAATAAAATAAAAATATTGTATACACACGTGACCATCTCTTAATCAATAATTAATTAATATCATCACCAATGAAATTTTTTGGTTAATATACTGTTCAGATATTTATATTTATAGTGCAATATTATACATCAAGAAGAAATAGTTATTGATTACAAGTATATATATTAAGTGTCTATTAGCACTAGACTTCAGCTATATCTATAACTATTAAATATAGATGTCCATTATATTATACTATAATGTAAAATAGAGAGAATAGTCACCAATATATTATTAGTTGATTAATCTGTCAATTATGTGCATTTAATAAAACATTACTAACTGGTCCTTCTCTTTGACCAATCAAATCAGAATATTGTTTTTTTCTTTTAGCTTCTTACTAAAAACAAGTAAAAAAAAAAAATTATTTTCTAGAAAACTAAATGTGTAACATGTGACTTCTTAGATTAAACGATCATGTGACTTTTGTGTTGTTGTTTTTTTTTTTTTTTTGAATTCAGAAACTTGAAAATATTATTTCTGGAGTTTCTATTCACCCACTGTAAATTATGTGGGTAGAAAGAAAGAAGTTTGATAATTACGATTATGGCTCAAGCATTAAATTAAACTGACATATCAACTTAAAACAATAGCATTTATCGTATAAATTGTAAATTATAGTGTGTAAACGTAATTAATACTTATTTATTGTATTTGTACAAAGTCGCTCAATTTCTCAAGCAAAATAATTATAAAATATCTTTTAATATATATACATATATATATAGATGTGGTAAAACGGATTTACTTTAAGTAGCCGATATTAACTAATAAATAATACAAATTGTATTGATTTTGACAATTTAAAAGCACGGAGTTTTTTAACTTCATTACACTATGTCCATTTATTTTTTTTTTTTATTTTCTAAAATTCTAATCAGCAGTTTTGATCTATGCTCAAGTTAAATTAATTAATATCTACGCTTACAGAGATAACTTGCAATTACAACAATGATTGGTATACCTTCAACAGCTTTTCGTATGTGTCCAAGCCTATTATGTTACTTTCGTAGAGTATCTTGTTAAGTTCAACTATCAAAGCTATTATTTGTTTTTCATTTAGATTAAGTATTATTGAGGTTAAAATCGAGCTGATTGTAATTCTCTTTTCTGAGATAAAGGTTTCATAGTATAAGTAAGTGAAGGAACCCATCATGAATTGACAATCAACTCTATCTGTAACACCACCATGACCAGGGATTGAGTCACCAAAGTCTTTAACTTTTACAGCTCTTTTTAATCCAGATGCAAAGAAACCACCAAATGGTGCAAATAGAGAAGCAAATGTAGCCAAATGCATAGCATGGATGTATATAGGCTTGATTGTCAATGTGGATGGAAGGTTCAACTTTTCAAAGATTTTCAAAGGTGGCAATCTGAACTCTTGTGGAATAAACACTGGATTAACTTCACAAGTAATGTTACTGAAAGCATTAACCCTTAAGTCATCGCCTAATGGACAAATCATATAATTAGCTGATCCCAATAGTTTTACTAATATAAATGAGGCCAAAACAGTGAAAACCCAAGCTCCCAAAAATCCTTCTAAAGTTTTCTTTGGAGAAATGGATATAAGCTTGGTTTTACCCATTGTTATTCCACATAGATAAGCAAAGATATCATTAACAATAACTAATCCACAAGGAATCAAGAACCAGAAAAGTCCGTTCATGATGTTTTGGATGATCAAATGAGCTTGGAATACACATAACAGTAAAACCATATGTGTGACGCATAATGACTTGAATTGATATCTTAAGAATCCCATCTTCAAACTCTTGACAAATAATATGAATCCCAACACGTATAGACAGTAGCATATAAATCCATGGTTAACAGCAAACCAGTTCATATGGTACCCAATCACAGGTAATCGTAACATATATTTTAGAGTGAATTGCCATATTGATAACCCATCTAGATAGTAGATGGTAGTAAATAAGAAATACCAGTTCAAGGTTTTTGTGAGTGGGAGATTTATGTATTGTGAATTTTCGGCAGTTATCTTTATACATTCCTTGAATGTAGTAATTTGACAAAACACAACTAGTAAAATACACCAGAATTTACCAGCTCCTAAGATAAAGAAAAACACAGCAATCATTACAAAAGTCCATGTGGTTCTGACTATAAATGTTTGAAGTTTATTACTGTTTGTTGGATCCTTCAGTTCTACTGTAGTAGTTACAGTAACTGTCTCTTTTATCGTATCGCTGTCTTCTAATACTGTAGCATTTCTCTTTGAGATGGTTATTCTATCGTTTTTGTTTGTAACTGAAGTTGCAAAAGTTTCTTTTGATGTTCTAAGTGGTATTAGTCTATTGACTTCTTCGTTTTCTTGAATTTCTTTGGTACCGGTCATTTTCATTAAAGATTTTTTATTTTGTTTGTCTGAAGTTTAGAGAAAGTCTCGATGAAGAAAATTTATATACAGATATAGTTCAATTGTGAAAAAAACTATGATAATGAAGAGCAAATCCTTGTTGGAAAAAAAAAAAAGTTCTACTGGGTTGAATTCGTTTTATCTTATTCCTTATCTTATTTTATTAGCAATATAATGTACTATAGCTAATAGTGGTATTTATGATATATTCAATTATACAAAAACTACAAACTGTCTTTTAACGTAAAAGTTATTATAATGTTTTCTACTACTGAATAAGATCAGATTATTGGACTTTGGTTCAGTTATTTTAATAAGTATAAGGTACCTTTCTTGTATGTTTTATCCAAGTTGGTATTTTTTTTTAATTAGATATATATATAAGTGTGTGTGTTTTTATGTTTTGATTTTTTTTTTTTATGTTTCTTTTTAATTTACTTTATGGCTAACTAAGGAAAAAAAAAACTCTTTTTTTTTAAAAAAAAAAAATAACGGAGTGAATTACATAATGCAAATGTTTCCAGGGTATACCATGTGATTATTTTTTTTTTCTACTGTCAACATGGGATATATATGTTTGTAGGGTCACGTGTTATGTTGAGATTTGTTTTTCCAAAATATTTAATTAATGCATTCTAAAAGCTCAATCTAATTAAAAGTAATGAAAAAAGGCAATTTGGTTCCCATGATAGTCTACTGAAAGTAGTTTAAAATAATGATAAAGATATTACAAACAAATATAAATATAATTTTAAATCATATTATGTAGACACTAAAACTAGGGAGTTATGTCTAACGAGTGACAACCATTTTGCATTCACTTTTTACTTTGAAAAATAACTCGTATAGAATTGTTGTTAAATGTATCTAGCATACATTTTTAAATCAACGAACGTTACAGATTTTTAAAGAAATTGTGAAAATCAATTTCTACTACAGCACTTATTATGTGCTTCTATTTTTTTTTTTTTTTTAATTTAAGGACACTTGCTTCTACAACCTTTTATATCAATGGGATATTTTTTATTTAATAAAAAAAACTTAATAATATTTTAGTAGTAGATATCTTAATCTGTGGTTCATTAAATTGGACACATGCAGAAGAGTTACAGGTTTGGCTTAAACAGCTAAACTTTAAATACTTATTTACAATGTTTTTTCTACTTCATAGGTACTTACATTGGCAACTTAAGTTTTGATATTGTTTTAATTTTTATTAGAAGTCATTCAGAAAAAAAGCTAACATTAATAAGTTAATTACTGTAATTCTTTTTCTTAAATTAATTTTAACTTAAATTTACTGTTTTGTTCTTGTTTATATGCAAATTTTAATGTTACATTTCACAGCTCTAAAATATGAAGGCTAGTCTTGACACTTAGATGTTTCAAATGCTACATGCACATTATTCTCAATACCCTATTGCATTGATACACATTTACATTTACATTTAATTTGTTGCCATATAAACCTAACTAAAAGGAATTTACCCATTATTTGATTATTTCTACTGCATAAAATCACCTAATATTAATGTAGGTGGTTACAACAAATCAAATATTTATAAATTTATCTTTTCAAAATAATAATTATTTTTTAGCTTTATATTAGATATTGCATTTTCTTCTTTTGTAAATTTAACTCCTGGTAGCTTAGTTGGTTTAAAGCACAAGACTGTAATTTTATCAAGTTATCTTGGGATCGGGTGTTCGACTCACCCCCGGGAGATTTATTTTTTTTTCAAACTTCTTTTATTATTTTTTTTATTTTTTTAATGTTTACAAATTAAATTTTACAACTATTTAGTAACAATTTAAAATTTTATTACTATTTTAATTAGAAAAAAAAGGATGTAAACAAATTAAGCTGTGTTTGAAAAAAATGTGGTTATATATGTATATACAAAGGACAAGAACGTGTAAACCAAATAAGAAAACATGAAGAAAGTGTTTTATATAGACTCTATTTGTCCCTGCCAAAAGTATCTTGAACAGAAATCATTTTTAATAAGAAAAGTAGTTTATATTTTTTTAGTGTAAATATATTTACATGAAATTTAAAAGTTTACTATATATTATTGGCATATCAATGCATAACCACACTTAAAGAATATTATGATATCAAGTAGTGTGATAGTGAAACTAAACTCAAGAATAGTTTATTAATTTTTTATTTTTTATTTTTTTTTTGGGTTTAAGAAGATAGTTCAGATAATAAATGTCCTTAAGCACGGACTTTCTTATTAGGAACATGTCCAGCTAAAATTTCCTTCTTGGAATCTAATATTCTGTTAGTAGGAGTTAACAAAGTGATGTAGTCGAATATTTCTCTCTTCTTTTCAGGATTGTATTTCAAAGCTGGACTTCTATTAATGATAGATCTATAAATATTGGCAGTTTGATATAGATTTTCAATAACGTTTGGAGCATATTGTCCCTTGAAGTATTCTTGGAATTCAGCCAATGTACTCATATAATCTTCTTCCAAATAGTTGTCTTTGTATTTACCTCCTAGAATGGAGTCTAATTCAGTTGTGTCATACTGCAATGATGGAACTGATTTGACAATCTTTTCGGTATATTCGTAAATGTCCTTATATGAGCTACTGACATCAAACTTGTTATGCAGCATGTGTTTTCTTTCAATGAAATCCCATTTAGGATCATCCATATCAAACCCTTCTGGCAGTTCAGTCCATTTGTTAACCTTTAGTATATGTCTTACCTTTTCAGTTTCATGTCTGAATTCGTTTGCAAGCTTGGTATGCATATTTATTCCAGCATCTCTTAATACATGTTCCTTGGATGTCACGTATCTTGGAATTCTCAATAGAGGTTCATGTAAACTATCTAGTAGCATGTTTGGATTCAAAAAGTACTTAGGCTGGGCTACATCGTTATTCAACTTGAAAAACTTGGTTGCTGTACCAAGGACAACTTTAGTTTCATTTTTAAGAACACTGTATGGCAATCTGTTTGTTTCTTCTTCAGTGGCTTGCTCCTTCTTGTGTTCTACAATACCATATGTGTGCGCATTAATAATCTTATCAGGGTTGAAAGAGACTTTCTTTCTATCAGGTCTCTTTGAAAATACACGTCTTTTTGGGGTTACATTAGCATCAGTGTCAAAGACACTTAAGTCTACGTCCATAACTGTTTTCTTTTTGTTGTTTACATGAGCTTTATCTGACTCTGAGCCTTTTGATTGAGGCTTTTTTCCATCAGATCTTGCTTCATTAAATGAAGATTTTCCTTCAGATCTCATATTATTTCTGTGATTAGGTCTATTGCCGTGGCCCTTTCTGTTATTGTGTTGTGTATTTCTTCTAGGAGCTGGGGAGTTCTCACGCTTCTTCTTTTCAGGCTTTGCTAAAGAAGCAACGAAATTCCCCCAATCATCATTATTTTTGTTCAATACTAATGGTGAATAAGTAAAAGATCTTTTACTACCTAAAAGAAATGAGGTTTGTTTTAGCTTCAACATTGTTTAAGTCAATATTATATGTATGGCTTTGGTTGTTTCATCAAATATCTTTTAAAGATCATTTGAGCTTCTCTATAAATAAGTTAAATAGCAAACTAGATAAATTTTCAAAACTCTTTTCTGGATTTCAAGTATTAACAAAAAAAAATAAAGAGAAAACTTGATAAAAAATTTTTTTAACAATATGAAAAAAAATTAAAATATTTTTTTTAATATTAGTCCTTTTAATGAAAAAATCATAAAAAAAAAAAAGTATGGTGGATGTCTTGCACGTGAATAAAGGTTTGCAGTAATGCAGAAATTGAAAAATGAATACAAAACATTTTGTGTTTAATTAAAAGGACAAACTGATTTAAAATAAGATGTAAGTACTAATTGAAATTGTTTTAAAGCAATAATACTTACTCATTAAGCCTTTTAATTTGATTTATTCAAATTTTACACCTATAATTAATAACTATAACACTTTTTAAGCAGCTACAAACTACATAATATGACAATCATATCACATATATAGCCTAGTAACTAGAACATGGTATAACCAAAAAAAAAATAAGGAGAAAAAACACAAGCTTTCTTTGTCTATATCTTGTAATAATTTTATGTAAAAATAAAGATGAATAATGATTTGAAAAATGAGTTTACGTCTAAAAAAATTGACTACGATTCACCATTATATAAATTTTCTTATTTAGATTTCAATACCCTAGTTACAAATGATAACAGTCAATATGAGAATATTAAGAGAGAGATAAGAGAGTTTAATTATTGCAAAATGTTGTCTTTTACCAAAAATATATTTACACCAAAACTTAAGACAGAATATATGATGGAGTATTTGCTATATGGGTTTCCCAGATGCTTACTAGACTGCTCCATGTTTGCAATTGATATATTAGACAAAGACCAGTACGACACATATTGTGAAGACAGCACCAATACAAAAGATATCCATACATATTGTCTTACATGCTTCTTAGGATTTGAAGACGAGCCTTCAAAAAAAGATTTAACTCAATCTGAGGTGCCTTGCTACTATATAATACAAGCTTACAAAAACCTAGACAGCATTAGAGCGTTAAAAAAGTTGTATATAAACTGGAAAAGTTTTGATCCAGCCTTTCATAGTTTTTTAATACATAATAAAAAAATAGATGGTCCCGAATATCAGTATCTTCAGACATTTAAGTCAGATTTGGAATACTACATCAAAGTTTGGCTTTTTGACTATATGAGAGCAAATCTATACTATTTAAAATATATGGAAGAAAACTCAAATAATATATACTCTAAGCATAGAATTAAGTTTTTAGGAGAAAAATGTATTCAAGTTGTTAAACAAAAATATTTGCAAAAAAAATTTGTCAAAGATCTTAGGAACTTTAATGACATTGAAATGACAAGGTCGCAGCAACTTCATTTTTTCTGGAAAAGACATCATCTAAGACTTTATACCTCCTGGATCAAGTCTGGCAGTACATTTACTGTTAACAACACAAACAATAAAGAAAATGAAACATACACTTTAAAAGACAATCCATTTATTAAAGACTTTAAATACAATTCCTGCAAAGTAGGAAGCATTGACCAAAGTCAGGACAATATTAAATTAAATACATTAAAAGAGGATACAACAAGTATACAAAGTGTAAATATGGCTAATCCAAGTTACGGAAAAAAAGGCGACTTACAAATTATGAATAGAAAGTCTTTATTTGATTGCGAGCTTGAGGAGCTATTTATGGTTTATAACAATTTCAAAAATGCTGAAATTATTATTGATAATCTCTATAAAAGCACTCAGTCAGAAACAAAGAAGCATTTTGAAGCTAAAATTTTTAAAAATGTTTCTAATATAAACCTGAATCATTCAAGTGCAAAAGATATCACTCAAAGGGATAAAACTATGCCAGAATTGGATTTTGAATGTTATCTAAGCTCTTTTGATAATTTTTGGAGATTGTTGAGTATGCATGTGCTAGATCAAGTGGAAAACATTAACTTTTTAAGTACACAAAAGGAGAATATATTATCTTCTTTGGGACTATTGGACTCTGAAAACAACAGCGAAGCAAGTAAGGAGAATATGGGTCTAATATCACTTGAAGAGTTAAATTTTAAGACCAACAGAAGACATGAAATGGATTTAAAAACAATAAATAAAGAGTTGGAAACTGCAAGTTTTAGATTATGTACAATAAAAGACAAAGCCAGAGAGTATTGGACTTATATACAGTAAAAAACTAAAAAAAATGATTTCTTAACAGAAGGTGTATTTATCTTATTTTATTTTTTTATTTAAAGTTCTATGATTAATGAAATTTTATTTATAAAGCTAGACAAATGTAATTTATACTTTCTATTTGTATAAAAACCAATAAAGATAAAAGATATGAACTGTATATACCAATTTGAAACATAAAATCAAATAATAATATGTGAAATATTTAGATGCTTATAAAAGACAATAAAACTTCTATTATTCTATAAATTCCCTCGTAGTGTAACGGCTATCACGGCGCTCTTTCACAGCGTAGACCCGAGTTCGACTCTCGGCGGGGGAGTGATCAAATAACACATTATTTATTTTTTTTCCTGTAGTGGCCAATTTTAAGAATTGTTTTTTTTTTTTTTTTTTAGTACAAAAAATTTTGCTTATGCGATATTAAACTGTAATTGATAAAGTAAAAAGATTTCATCTTTTCTTTTTACATGATCTATTAAGTCTTCATATTACAATTTTTTTTATAAATAGAATTTTACAGGCGGTAATTATATATTTTGTGAATAGCTTTGTATTGTGCCTATTGTATTTCATGAAAAATTCCTGAATGTAAAAAAGGGAGATGTCATTGACGAAGTTTTGCTTATAGCGAGCAAAGAAAGCCATGTTATCAAATGAAACTTACAACGTGAATATCTACATAAACATATTCCCTCCGCCATGATTGCATCTAGGGCTCATTTATCAGAAGTAGATAATACGAAGGGCAGATTTATTATGGTCTATCCCACCGAATTATAAATTATGGAAGTTATGCATACTTGTTCAGTTGATTTCATGTTTTTTTTTTAATTATAAGATACCCGTTATACGTGGCTAAGGAATTCAGAATAAGGTGAGAGCAATTCAAGAACAAAGTAACTGAAATCAGAACATGCTTGATGTTCACTTGAATTTTACTCTCTCCTTTTTATTTGGAGAACCCTAGAGAGTATGCTCAAACGTTGAAAGCTTTTAAAAAACAAAACGAAAAAAAAAAAGTTTCATCAAGAAAATAATATAATAATCAAATAATCGCATTAGTAAAGATAATAAAGAATACAACAGAAATGCAAATTAGTATTTTATTTCTTCTTCATTTTGAACCGTACTTGCTTTATTCGTTTTTAAAAAAAACAAAAGCAGATAGGAAACAAAATGCATATTTATTTGTAGGTCAGAGTCATTAAATCAGTTTTTCGTAAAGTGTGTTCATTGACATCAGTAATTAAACTGGATGCCTTATACAGTGTGAATATAAGAAAATCATCAGTCCAAATAAATATGCAATTTCTTTAAAAAGAAAAAATGAAGTTACTACCTTGCAACTTTCGGTAATATTTTTTAATAAATCATATGTGTTTCATTTGATTACCATAAAAAAAACTTAACAGAGTCTATCTATAAAAACAACATAGAAATGCACATGCTACAAGTATTTTCCTAGAATAGAAATAATTGTTGTATTGTTTTAGTATTGTTAAATATAATATCAGATATCTAATGACCATTCATCAATTCTTTTACAGCCAGTGTCTCAAAAATTTGTACACAGAAACACCTTTATATAACTGCAAAATACTAATATGTCCGCCCGGTCGATATAAAATAGATCATCAGTTAAATTTTAATCAATAAACAAAAAAACAAAAATTATTTCTACTTAGAAAAATAACAATGTAACATGAGACTTCTATGAGGGCATAATAAATAGATCCATCAATATATCATCATAATGCTTGGAAAAAAGAATAAGCTTAAAAAAAAGTAAAAAAATATGGAAAATTTTCATAAACAAAGATATCTACATGAAAAAGTTATGAGTATTTCAGTAGGAACAATTGGTATAATAAAAATTTTAAAAAATTGGCTTAATCATGAAATTTCAAATTCTACTTTGCCTTCCGACACTTTAAAAAGACATATTCGTCCTTCTCAAGCCTTAATAAAGTTATATTGATGATCATCATTATGTCAACATAGATAAGACTATAGTTAAGTATTGTACTAATTTATTAAGTTTTGGTCTTTTAACTTCAATTATCTTCTCTAATGTTTTATATATTTATAATTTTAAATGAAGTTAATTTAATGTAATATTGTCTTATTTGAATTAAACATGTATCAAATAAGTTTTTCACATAAGCTCTCTTTCCATTTAAATAGTGAAAGAAATACTAATAAAAAAATTTT
The DNA here is from genome assembly GCA_030573515.1 of Hanseniaspora jakobsenii. Lineage (NCBI taxonomy): Eukaryota > Fungi > Ascomycota > Saccharomycetes > Saccharomycodales > Saccharomycodaceae > Hanseniaspora > Hanseniaspora jakobsenii. The sequence continues at coordinate 14,358 of JAJMDK010000136.1, forward strand.
TTTTGTTTTGTTTTTTGCCTATGTTCTAATTTAATATAAATTACCTTTGAGTTTATCCATTGACAATAATGTCCTAATTAGGAAAATAAATTTATGACAGCCTAAAACGGACATTAAAAACAAATTGTTTATGGTCCTGTGATTTTTTGAGAAAAAAAGAAAATAAAATAAAAATATAAAACAAGGTCTCGTGACTGATCATGCTTTTTATTATTGATTCGGAAAAAGTCAAATTTGTTTGTTTTATTTATAAAACTAAAAAAAAAAAAAAAAATTTTTATATTTTTATTATGATTGTATATTATAAAAAATATAAGATCAATTAATAACTCTTATCTACTAATCAATATCTTATTATAAAGTTCATTATGTTAATAAAAATCAATAAACAAGCAAGTAGTTATATTACAATTTGAAGTAATCAAAAAACCACGACTAACATTTGCAATCAAAAAATTAAGTTTGCTAAAGTTGTTAACATAGATACCATCATATACAAATAATATATAAATAAAATAATGTCAGCAATTAGAATACCATCTGAGGTTACATCCTTTATTAAACAAGCACATGAAAATACCACTCCTCATATAGAAGAAGAAGGATACGAATATATGTATCTAAAATCCAAAGATGAATTGGATGCAGTAGAAGAGAAGGAGGAGTACACCATCGAAGAAATTAAAGAGGATATAAACATTCAAATCTTAAAGATCAATGAGCAAGATAAGAGTTTAGAGGTTTTTCAACAACTAGAGCTTTATAAGGAGAACTTCCATGATTTGTTCTATCTTTTGAATAGTTTCCAAGACATTGATCAGCAACCATTATATATTATTGTTATGGGGCATGAAATTGAAAATGTGCTTATTACCTTACTATCAGATAAGAACGGAATCAAGAATAGAATACTATATAGCTCAAACAAACTTCCTTTATTGAAACTTCTAGGGGAAGAAGGAAAGATAAAAGATATTGTGATCACTGATGTCCACGAACTTAAAACCATTGATCTTGAAGAAGAGTTTGAAGACACCACAGAAAGCGACAAGGCACGTGTAAAGGAGATTGAAAACAAGCAGAAATATAAAGATCTGATTTACAGAAATCAAAACTACAAAACTATAGGCACTGTTATGCCAGCCTCTGAATACAAACTGGAAAACGAAGATAAAGAAGCCATATCAAGCTTCTTGGCAGATGACGAAGATAAAGTTTTGGTTATTGAATTAGATGAATCTCAGTTAGATAAGCTGTCTATATCAGTAATGAACAAGGAAGATTTAGAAGAAAAAGTGTCTATTTGCTACAAGATTGAATCAACAGGCAATGACTCATTTGCTTTCAAAACATTTATTAATGACAACCACACAATTAGTCCAAAATACAACATGTTGTATGCCTTAAATAACATCAAGACATTTGAGTTCTGGAATAATTACTTTTCTAATAATAGTAAGGAATTGTCTAAATAGTTAAAAAACAAACATAATAACTAAATTATTTAAAGAATAAAATATAATTCAGACCACATTTTAATAATATATATCAGTTTATATATATTCAAGTGATTTTTTTTTACTTAGAGTATGATAACAAAGAGGAAAAAAAAAGTTGATATTATAGACGATACAATTGCAATGATTGTAGTCAAATGGCCTTCGTTAAAAATAGTTACAAAGTACTTAACATAAACCAAAGGATTATAAAATACTATTTGATCAAGTTTTCATCTTTAAAAGAGATTATAGAGTAAAATGAAAGAAACAAAAAAAAAGAGACTTAATATAAAGTAATATAAAAATTATAATTCCATTGCTATAGCCGCTTTTTCAAATTAAACAAATTAGAAATAAAATATAAATATATCTATAAGCCATTTTGAGTTCTTAATCTTATGATTTCTCTAATGTTTTCTAAATTGGTAGATTTGCCGCTCTCAGTTTTGCTTGCTCCATTGCTGGCCAAAGAGGGCAGAATTTTCTTAAAGTTCTCAGTTTCTTGAATATGAATGACTTTGTTACCCTTTTTAGTGTTGAGCTTAGGGTCGTGGCTTACCACATTTGCAGCACTGTTCACTTGAGAGGCCGTTTCACTCTCAAATGGATTATTGCCAAACAATGCAGCGTTTTCATTGGTCTTAATATTTACCAATTCATCTGTGATTTTATCAAAGCCCAATAGTTTATTTTCTTTTTCAGTCCTTAGTTTTTTGTTAAATCTTTTTCTTGACGACTTGCTGAGGGCCTTCAATGGCATCCTTTCACCGTTTTTTAAAGTTATCATTTCTGCAGTTTGATCGACTAACAATGGTCTCTTCTTGTTTTCAGTGACATCTTCTCCTTTGTTCTTGATGTTTTGCTTGTATAAAAACTCCTTAATATCAGAAAGAGGCTTCATAGTGGAAACATTGCTTTTGGACCCATTGCTTCTTAAACTTTTTGTTGCTAGTTTTTTGGTTCCTGCCTTGGATCTAAGAGTTTTTCTTTTACTACTTCCAGAGCTGTTTGATCCTGATATACCCATTTTCGTCTTTTTCGTATTTTTGCTTTTTGCTTTGTTCTATGGTGTATGCTGTTGGCTACGGGTTATTTGTAGTTATTTATTTGTTTGTTTCTTAAGAATAAATAAAGATGTCCTCTTTTTAGTTTATATTTGCTAGAACCTATAGTGATCCTATATTATCTATAACTTTAAGAGTATAAGAAAGAAACAAGATCTCATTGAAGATTTGAGAGAAATCTTAGGTTTTACTTCTTTAGGGTAGAGACAACGAAAAAAAAAAAAAAAGAAAAAAAATACCAATCACGTGACCACCATTGATTTTTATTTACTATTTCTTGAGATCACATGTTTACTGGTATTAAGAAAAAAAAAATCTAAAAATAATTCAACTCCAAATAGAAAGAAAGAGAACGAGACAACTAAAAAAAAAATTTTTTTTAAATATTTTCTTCACAGTGTGTTATTTTTATTGGGAAAGTTACATTTGGGTTTAAAAAATAATAAAAAAAGACATTTACAGTATTCTAAATAAAATTTTTAAATAATAAACATTTATTGAAAATATTCAAAATCTAAAATTATGCTTTATATCAAAGTTTTAACTTCTTTCTAATGATTGAAATTTATAATTTCAGGCAAAGAGTTTAGTACAATGTCTGTTGAGAACATGTAAAAACAATAAAAGCTTTTCATTTTAACAACCTATAAGACGTATTTTCTTTTTTTATATAGTAAAAAAAAAAGTGCTAAAAACCCAAAGTTAAAATAAAACATATCAAGTAGCCATGTCTTCTAACACATTCACCAAAATCGTAACAGCTGTTACTGTATTATCTGCATCTGCCTTTTTATACTTTGATTACAAGAGAAGAAATGATTTTGAATTCAGAGAGTCTTTAATGAAAAGAGAAAGAAAGTTCCAAAAGGGAAAGATTGCCAATGAACAACAAGAAGTTAAGTCATTATTAATGAAATATTCAACTATGATTGCTGAAAACTTAATCACTGATCCATTACCAACTGATCCTTCTGAATGTGAAGCCATATTTGCTCAATTATCTCAACAAGGTGAAACTCTTTTATCTCAAGGACCACAACATTACGAAGAGGCTGCTTTATGTTTCTACAGATCTTTGTTAGTATTCCCATCTCCATTGAAGTTATTAGATATTTTGCAACAAGTTATTCCTGCACCTGCATTTGAAAAATTGACATTAATGATTGCTGCTGTTCCACCAAGCAATTTATACAGCACTTTTGCATCCCAAGCTCCAGAACCAACACCATCTGTTGAAACTGATAATCAACCTACAATTGAAATGATTGATGACACCGATTAAGCTAAAGAGTAAGATGAAAAAAATAAATTGAACTAAAATATTTATAATAATTTATTTTTGTTTTTTTTCCATATTGTATAAATGAATGCATTTAGAATTATGTTAATACCTGTGTAAATAAAAAATTAAACAAATACATAAATAAGAACTACAAAATTATAAAATTTGATACCGATATATATATATATTTATTAGATCTTTATTACTGACCTTGGAATCTTGTAATGAGATTGATAATTAGTATTTTTTAATGATATGAAATTCATGTAACATGTTAACGTAGGAATAAAAAAGACAACGAAGCGTCAAATTAACTTTGAGTAGGCTCTAATTTATTCAAACAGATCTCTTATAAAATGATTGAAGAATATAGTTACCTATATAAAATTAAACGCAACAGGAACGTTGAAAGTAAAAATGATTAAAATACAAGCAAATGAAGCATGTATTTATTATGTGCTTTGTACAAGATTCAACTCTAAAAATCCATGATGGTTGTTTTTTTATAGGTAGTTTATTTTGTTAAAAAACACTCCATCTTATATCTAGTTAAGATTATATATGATGTTTAAATGATACCCTATTATTATTATCTGTGTAGATATTACAGAGAATGAAAATTAAAGAGCAGATAAAACTAAAAGAAACAAAATCAAGGAGGTAACAATAAGGCTACCAATTAAAAAAGGTATATATGATTTCATAATGTCATTATAATTAAATTTTTTGTATATACAAGACTAGTGAAGAACTATAATTATTTGTGTAAGCGTTGAAAGGAGGAAGAATAAAAAGAAAGGTGTTCATATCAATCTTCACATCAATTTACTGAATTTATATCCATATGATAACAAACTAAATGAGTAAACAAGGTTCATTAACAAACTTAGTCCATGGAGTTTACCAAACTGTTTTCTTAAAACTTCATCCTTCATGGCATCCTCTTCCTTTGACAGATCGAGTAACTTTCTTGAGTTTTTGATACTTTGACATCTTGGCTGTAACCATAACAGATTTGTTAAGGAGGTTAGGAAACATATTCCTGATGCGTATAAGCCAAAGTTGCTCATTCCAAGACCGGCTTTTGTGGCTAAGAGAGGTAGTAAAACACTAGATACATTCTGCAGGATGAAATATTCTCTAAACACATGGGACTGGATTAATGAAAAGGAGTCTCTATCCAAGACTTTGAACATCTTTGGAGATATTATGTAAGAGTAATAGGTAGTAGCACCAAAGACAAATGAGTAAGTGAAGAAGTGTGCAGTTTTGAATATAGCAGCCATTGTTGAAGTTTATAGGTAAGTTATATGTGATATATAGTATATATATTGGTTCTTTTGTTTGTTTAGGTGTTTATCCTTAAACTGAATTGGGTTAACTGATATTTAATCTTTCTTTTTTCTTACTATACTCTGTTATTAGCATGTTAAGTTGAAACATTTCAACATAAATCATAACAAATAAAGTGTCTAAAAGTATACAAAGGTGTACAAGGGACTTAATAACAAAGATAAGAAGAGAACATACACTAAGTCAGTGTTACAATTTTATAAAAAAAAATATTAATGCAAGTAACATA
>JAJMDK010000137.1:0-19256 GCA_030573515.1 Hanseniaspora jakobsenii
GTTCAATTATATCATTCAATGATGTAAAAACACTTTCAATTTAATGTTAATGCAGGGTTTTAGAGTACTGGCTTTTTTAACTATCTCATCATATAAAGCCATATAGCACTTATATGTAGCACATATTTGAGAGAAAAACTCCTTAGCCTTTTCCTTTCGAATGGATAGGTCAGACTGATCTTCTTGAGCAGCTACCTTTTTTATATTTAATAAATTTGCAATACTTCGATACATCTCATGGTTTATGGATAACAACGTATAGTAATATTTTTTAAACCATATATTTAAAAAGCGAGGTATATACACCTTGAGCAAAGTTGTTAGATCCTTTTTAATAACCAGGTTTATTCTTTCATACTCTATACTTGCTACTTCAAGATGTCTCATAAGATATCTGTAATGTTTTTCTTCCAAAACGTTTAGTTCTCCCGTAAGTTCTTTGTTTTCTAATTTCTCAAACTTTGCTTTATATCTGTTGTACTGGTAAAGTAATAGTGTTCTGTGATTTAAAGCTTGCTCTGTATTAAAAAGAACTTCGTTCAGAAGCTTATTTAAATTTCCTAAAACTGATTTCTCAAAATATTCTAAAACATCAGTTAGTTTCATATATCCTGAAGAATGTTTTTCTTTATGTTTATATGGTAGTGTTATTTCAGGCAACTCTTCTGCTGACTTTTTATTGCGTTCAAAAGATTTTTCAATAATATCCTTTCTTATATTTACAGCTTGTTGCTCATAGGTGTGTATGCTATTGTTTTTCTTTAATTGATGAATATTTAAATGATTTGAGTTTCGAGTTTTGAAGTATTCTAAAAACTGTTCATCATTGTTTGCAGCAACTAAACTTAAAAATAACTCTCGCTCATCAAAAGTTAGTAAGTTTTGTATAGAAGAAATTACATTATTGGATGAAGAAACATAATTTTGAATGAGTGATACATAAGAATATAACTGTTCAATTAATGTGTCAATGTCACATTTAAAGCTTAAAAATGACTGTATTAGTGCATCTGTGTCTTCATCATGTATTTGAATTGCATAATCAGGGTGGATCTTAGACCTAATAAAGCACGTTGCAACCTTAGCATTGGTTTGCCAAGAGATACATTTCTCAGAATTCTTAAGCTGCAGCAATTTACACTTGATAAAATTGTTGTTATAAATCTGATCACCATTCATTGTTGGAAAGATTGACCATTTAAGGTCTTTTTTTCTGTCATTAATAAAACAGTTTTAATTACTAGGTTAATTTTAAAGTAGTATCATGTTAGCCGTATTATGAACAAATAATATGATTCGGTAACCCCACTTAAAGATGGCTAAATAATTGTTAAATATAATGGAACAATAAATTTATTTGATTATTTTCTTTTTTGTAAATGCTTGTAATACTATATTTATTCTAAAATTTCTTAATGTCTATATTTAAATACGTGTGTGCAAAAACGAGCATCTTGAAGCGATACATATATATTTTTTTAAAAGCATTATTTACAATAATAAATGAGAACAAGACAAATTTTACAAAAATCATATCCTCAAAACATTAGAAAGATATTACGCAACAAAAAAACAAGAGGGAACAATACTACTATTGATGGTAACTACAATAAAAGTAAAGATGTATATCAAAAGTAGACAATGCAATGTTGAGAGCTTTAATCATTAAAATGTTGTTGCCTTATTTAACCAAATAAGTAGCAATAATATACAAAATTTTTCTGTCTTTCTCTTGAATTATTATACGTATTTTCAACTATAAAATTAAAAATTAATATTTAGAAGTTAAAATTATATATCATCAAAGATATTGTATCATTTATTATTTTTTATCTTTTTTTTTTTTTTGTTTCTTATTTTTAGCGCAACACTTTTCTCTTTTATTTTTTCTGTCACATAAAAAAAATCTGGTTCTAAACAATAAACTGAGTTTTTGAGGAACAGCTACAAAAAAATTTTTTTATTTTTTTGTTGATTGTAATTAAAAATCATTGCTATATAAAGGACCTTGTGTGTTTAAACAAAATTTTACAAATTTCTTTTTTTATTCTTTTACTTTTTTTGTTCTATTCGTTTAAAACTACATGAAAAAAAATATGTATGTAATACCAGCGAAAGAAAAAACCTTGTTTTTTATTACCACACATAACAAAATATTTTTTACTTGAAGATTAAATATTTTTAGTAGCTACTGATAGAATGTCAGATCAAAATTTTTACGGAACGTGGCATTTTGATCAAATTGATATAAACGGAAACCCCACCGTTCTAGGGGATTATAACATTAGGAGACGAAGAAACATATCGTATAACGAAAGCAAACCCACAAAAAGGCTAACTAGGTCTGCCCAAGCAGATCCCCTCCTGGACGGCTTTGATGTTGAATTAACAAATCAGCTAACACGACTTAGTGATGGATTTAAAATGAGAACAGGCGATTGTATTCTTTACCAGGAAGGCAACGACCCTTTAGAAGCTTGGTTTATATATAATATTCAATGTAAGGAATTGGACAGAGTCACAGATGTTGAAGCCATTCGATTGGTAGATTGGGAGTTTTTAGAACGAGAATATAATTTTCGGTGCCCTGCAACAGCAGTTAATGACCAGCTATTTAATGAGCTTATCGTTTTATCAGAATTTAATGCAATTCATTCCAATAGTTGGTTTAAGAAGATATATGTGTCTTCTTTCGGTGAGTATAACCAGTCACTTCCCTTAGCACCAAACAAAAATGAGTTTCAATACAGTCACCGATATGTTCGGTATCTTTTTGATATTGCCAACAAATGTCTCAGAGACATTAATTATGACATATTTAAGATTCAATGTACAAAGGAAGAAAAAGTTCTGGATAACTTCAAATATCTGATTAGCCATGGACACGGAAAAAATATCTTGAAATCAACAACAGCAACACACACCAACAAATTATATGACGATGCTAATAAAAAAAATCTCTCGAAACAGTTGGACAAACAAAAATCTACACTACCAAAGTTAGCCTCAGAAAGTACTGAAAAAAAAGCGGAGTGCATAACAATAGATGATTATGCTTTGGTACACAGTGAGGCTTCTAGTGGTGCAGAAACTGTTGAAACTAAAGTTTATGACAATGAATTTTCTGAAGACTCGATACAAAAGTTGTTCAATTCTTCCAATAATTCAAATGGTCCTTCAGTTACTGATCTTAGCAGTAGAGCACTTAATAAATCAGATGATAGAGTTTTGCCAAAATTATTTGTAGATGATGAAGATGAAACTAAAAATCAGAATGATACAAATGGTAATTTGCCTTCGGTATATAGTGCAAAAAATCAACCTTTTCTTGATAGTTCCAGAGAATCTTCGTCACATAAATCTCCCGCAACCATGAAACCAAAGTTAAGATCCAATGAAAACGAAGATGATTCTGAATTTTTGCCGTTTGATAAGGAGCTTGAATTAAACTTTCCAGTTCATTTAGATGATTTTAAAAGTTGTGACTCTTCAAGCTCACAGATCACTCGACCACTTAAAAAACGAAAAAGAGGTAAAGTAGTAGTAAATCCAGATATTAAAAATTTTATTTCTAGAAATGATTCCAATTTAAACTTTTCAAAACCCTCCTTGGTTGGCTCAAGTAATCTTAAAAAGATAAAAAAGCGTCCAGTTAATGATAATAATGCTGTCGATGATATGTCAAAAGCCATTTCAAATCAAGCATCTAATGGCACTGTTGAAGCAAAGGCATGTAAACCGTTAAATAATGACAATGTATTACATACTAAAAATTTGTCGGATTTAATAAAAACAGAGTCTCTCTCAGATGCTGCAAGAATAAAAAATTCTGTAATAACTTCAAAAAAACAAAATTATAATGAGATACAAAAAAATCACTATAAAAAGGACATAAAGAAGCATAACCAGTCCGATCTTAATGGTTTACTCTTTACAAAAAAACAATTTGATCATATTTACTCTCAACTTTCACGCTGTTTGTTTGGCAAAACCTCAGAATTTTTACATTGTGCAGGTCCTAAAGGGAGTGGGAAATTGGCTACATTAAACATCGCATTAGAATCATATAGTAGAAATTATTCATATGATCTTAGAAAGTTTATTTTAGAATACAACCAATGCACACGCGACAAATCAAAAATATTTGAGAAATTGGAAGAAGCTATTGACAAGTTAAATATTGACATTTTGAAAAAGTCATCATTGGATAGAAAAGAATCTCAACTGAATGTTGTAATTCTTCATAATGTTGAGAATATTGATGAAACTTCAAAATCTCACTTATGTAATGCTGTAAAAAAGGTCTCAACTCATAATGCAAAAACGTTATTAATAATTCTAGAAAATAAGAACTACAAAAGTGATATCAAAGAAATTGTGACTTTTCAGCCATATTCATTATATCAAAAAAAAGTTATATTTAGTGAGGCTTTAAGAAAGGAAATTGATAGATTTAAATTTTACACAGAAAAAAGCACAGGGAATCTACTATGTAGTATAAATCAAAATTTAAGCAATCTTGCGAAGCTGCATATAGATTCTTTTTTGGAACATCACGTAGTGTTTCAGCCATCTGCCATGGAATACTTTACAAAACTAATTGAACATCCTAGTACAACACTAAAGCAGATATTGGAGTTGGTCACTACAACAATTATGTCGGCTCAAGAATGTTTGACTAGTAAGGGTTATTCAAATCCGCTAAAACCTCATATTAAAGATAAAGAAGATTTTGCATGTTGGAAAATAACTGAAGCGCCTATTCAAAAATGCTCTTTTGAAATAAATTTGGAACAAGTTAAAAAAACTCACCAGCATTTGTGTCAGCTTGCTCCTGAGTTTAATAAAATATCTTTAAATGAGATCTCAAAACTGGCCCTTTGGTGTGTATGTAATATGAAGTCAGAAAGTAACGGCCATCATGAAATCTCTCTTTTAAACTTTTATGAATTTGTTCAAGATACATTAAACGAAAATCATAACCAACAATACTTAAAAAATGTACATTCAATGTTGGCTTCAATTGAAGGTAATAATATAAAGATGATTAACTGGAGTTATATATTTAAGGATCTATCAGATCAAGGGTTGTTGAAGTTTAGCAACAATAAGATTAGGGTATATGACATTGTTAGGGCCAAGTCATATTTGGACGGCATTGTTTACACAAATCCGTGGGATTCATTATTTTGAAGTAAAATTTATTTGAAATTTTTTTAAAGAATTTTTGACAATAATTAAGTGTGCACTCATAATGAATTTGATATTCTATCGAATCCATTGATTGATTTTGATATATCATGATCATGTAAATTTACTGGCAATGAAAAATGGGATGCTATAAAGAGTTTGTTATTCGATTTCTTTTTTTAAAATTATTAAGCTTAAGAAGTTTTCACCCATATCAAAAATATAATCACAGAAGGACAGTTGATTGAAATATCATTACTCTTCACTTGTTGTAAATATTTAAGTGTAGAAATCTATAAGGGCGACTTTTAAGCCGCGTGATTTATTTATCTAATAAAAAACTAAAGTGTGAATGCGGAAACGTCCATCAAATTTGGTAATAGCTGATCACGTGTCGCGTGTATTTACACCAACGTTCTTCACTTCTTTATACTGCGATTTCATTATATTGAAGCCAAGTTAACTTCAAAGCTTGTGTTCATGCATAAGCTTCATTTATGCTCTAGTGTATCTATACTTATTGATTTCGTTTTGTGTGTGTTTAGTCAATTACATCACAGAATAAACATGTAAGAATGAAGCACATCCTTAGAAACAAAACTGGACTGTACAATATTTTGTTTTCACGTGACTGATATTGGGTATTCCTGAAAAAAAAAAATTTTTTTTCGTGGGTTTTTGGGTTTTTGATTTCAATGCACCTAAAAAAAACATTTTAATATTATATGCTATAGATTTATGGATTTAAAAACAACAAAATACATAAAAGTGATTTTACAAATAAAATATAAACACCAAAAACAAACTAAAAAAATCACCTTTTAAAAACAAAAGGCTGTAGTGACGAGACAAAATATGAGCTCAAATATTGAGACCAATGCATCTATTTTTTCTCAATGGACATATATTACTAAACAAGACTCCGATGAAAGTCAAAATGGAAACATAAAGCTTGAAAATATATCAGAAAACAATGGATCTTTGCGTTCATCATATATTATTAACAAAAACACAAATTTTTCAATCAAGTGTGGTGACATTGTAAGATACAAAAAAGAAATAAATGAAACTAAAAATACGGAAAAGCATCATGAACAGCGCGGCTCATTTTTTGTTTGCAGTGTAGGTTATAAACCTCTAGTTGAACATATTAATGTAAAAGGGTTACCAATTATTCACTGGAAAAATTTTATTAAAAGATATAACTACAAAGAAGAAAATAATGAATTTTCAACTGAAGATCACTCAGTGATTGTTCTGAGATTAGAAGATATGCCGTTATCGGATATTCAAATGGATTTTTCGAGTAACATTGATGAATTAAACTTACATAGTGTTTCAGGAAAAAAATTTATTAGCGACCATATTAATTATGCATATGATCCTGAAACATGTGAGTTATACGAATTCAATGTTACAAAATTCTTAAATGAGCCTGTCTTTGAAATAGAAACTATAAAAGAAAACTACGTAACATCTAGAAAATATACAAACAATATCTTTTTATCAGGAATAGAAGCAAACAGCTCTACTGAACAAAATGGCGATAATTGCGAAACTGAGGAGGAACTTTCTTCAAATGAGCTCATTGAAAATGAAACGAAAGCTATTATTATGAAATCAACAGTCGATGATGTAAAGTCGTTAGAACCTCTCTCGGTAAATAATAGTAAGAAAAGATCATATGAAAAAATTTTGGTTTCAAGCGTTTCACCAAGCAAAAAAGCAATCAAGAATAATGGAGGCTTCAATTTTAAAAATGCCTCTAGCTTTGCTAATAGTTATCAAAAAAATCATTTAGTAAAAAGAACTAAAACCACAACTGGGCAAGAGGGATATGATAAAAAAAGTAACAGTGTAATGCTTAAAAAACAGCTTGTGATATCTAACAAAAGTATGGATGAAATTGATACTGTTCTAGATATATCGGATGAACAAAAATTACAAGTAAAGGGTAGAGAGAAGCATTTGTCAAAGTTATATGCAAAAATTGCTGAGTTTTGCAACAATGGATTAGGCTTTTCCATTTATGTTGCTGGTGTTCCTGGTACAGGTAAAACTTATACAGTTAGAAAGACAATCGATATATTCTTGAAGGAGCACCCTAATGAATTCATGTCCTGTGAAATTAACGTATTAAAGCTTATAGATCCAAAAGATGCATACTCTAATTTGTGTGAAAAATTAAACTTACCTATAAGAGAAAAGGACAACGCGGCTGAAGTGCTTCAAAAATATTTTGCCGATGTGACTTCAAAGTCGGAAAAACAGCGCATTGTTTTAGTGCTAGATGAAATAGATGTGATGCTTGATAGTTATAAAGAAGGTATTTATAATTTCTTGAATTGGTCATACACTCCTGGTTCTCAGTTACTTGTGATAGCTATTGGTAACCAGTTGAATCTATATGAATCTTTGGATAAAAAAACGCAATCGCGTATGGGTGAAAATGATAATAAGATTGAATTTGAAGCTTACCAAACCAAAGAAACCGAGCTTATTTTGAAAACAAGATTGGAAGAAGAATGCTCGAGAAATACTATATACGTCGAAAAAAAATCAGGAAAGGTTGTGCTTTTTTCCTCCGCGGCCACTTCGCAATTTCTTGAAACACACAAAAGTTTGTTCAAGAGAATCAAGTTTGCATTCACTAAGCAGTCGATTGAATATCTTGCGAAACTTAATTCGAAGATTATAAGTGATATTAGAACATCTAAAGGTATTGCGCTATCAGCCATGGCATTAGCTGAAAAAGATTACATCAACAAACACGGAATCATATACAATTACGAAAGACATTTTTTTTCATATGATAATTTTGATGAAGTCGATCATGCCCCTAATTTTGAGGAGGAGACTGTTATTGTCACTCCTCAATACTGTGCTCAAGCGAGTTCTAAAGCCAAGAGTGCTTCCTTTAAAGATTTAGTAAAAGAGCTGACACCCGTAGGAAGAATTCTTATTTATGTTTCTATCACATTATGCAAAAAAACAAACTCCAATGTGTTGTATTATGGTTATGTTATCGATGAGGTTGATTTGTTTCTGATGAAAAATCAAGAAAAGGTCGCTAATGTTGTAGTACAATCCACTGATTTCATGAATCAAAAGGCTGATACAAATGTATTTAGAATTATAAATTGGGATGAAACATTGAATCAGCTAGCATTATTAGGTCTTATTGAGATCACTAGATTTTCTAATGAAAGAGCTAATAAGTTAACCTTAAAATGTTATGATGAACTCGAAAATGAAGCAGAACTGCTTTTAACACAATTTAAAAAAAATTAACTATAGAATTTGGTTTGTATATAGCAAGTTATTCGGATTACTGTAAAAAAAATGATGAAAACATTTTTTTTTTTTTTGTTTTTTTTTTTTAGTATAAGTACTCTTGAAAAATGTTTAATTTTTAATTTGGGTAATGAATTATATAATAAAATATAAATACAAATTTTTCATCCATTGTTTTGAATAATGTTTCCTAGGTTTTTGTATATTAGTAATGGGTCACCAATCTGGGTAATTTCAGGCACAGATAAGTCCAATCCGAAAGCTTTTGCAGCAATAATTTTGAAAACAATTTTGATATTTATAGACTCGGCAGTTGAGGAAAACACTAAAGGTGCGTTCATAGCTTCGCTATATAGTGTTGCAATTTGAGATATGTTTGTTTGATACTCCGGTTCCATATCCAAAAATAGATCATATTTGGTTCCCACTAATATGGGAATTGCCTTTTGATTTAACCCTTGTGCTTGTCGAAACCATTCCTTTATTGAGTTCAAACTCTCTGGTGAAGTCAAATCAAACAAATATATAATCGCAACAGCGCCATCTGTCACTATGGGGAGCATGTTGATAAACTCCTTTTGGCCACCCAGATCATTTATAGTAAATAAAATATTGGAATATTTTAAAATCTCTTTTTTTTGCAAATGATGAATTCCTAGAGTTTGTATATATTCATCATCAAACTCACTGTTTACATATTTACACATCAATGTTGTTTTTCCTACTTGCGCATCTCCAACTAGACCTATCTTCAAATTAAATGTACTTTTTGGAATAAGATTTTTTTCTGCGTATTTTTTTATGCTGGACCTATCTCTTTTCGATTCACTGCTTTGAACCACTGTATCTCGGCTTTCTGACCTCTGTGAACTCTGTCGAAGGAGTTTTTCATGATGGTATGAATTATTTCTTGCATCAGCAGGAGTATAATTTCTATTTTCTGTGCTATCTCCAAAACTCATTGGCGAACTTATATCTATTCTGCTAATATCGATTTTTAACTTTACTTGTTTTGTAAAAGATGAATATAATTACTTTTATTTATGTATATAAGTTCCTCTACACAAACCTTCTAATGAATATCCTATTGTTACAGTTTCTATAATATCAGTCGAACTACTTGTTTGTTTGTTTGTCTTTTGTATATCTCAGTGTGTTTTATGAATAACTGGCGATAATTGTAAATTTAAGCTATGCTCAGCGTTCGTTTAATATATTACTTATGGTGATCAGTATTTTATATAAAATACCTTTATCGGTTTATAGATTCCATTACTTAAAGCTTTTTTAAAAATCGTTATCTTAAAGAAATATCAAACAAGAATTAAAACCATTTTCATTGAAATTATCCCTTAAGATTGATTACTGCTGCTGATACTCCAACGTTCCATTATTAAATTTTTAGGAAATAAATTGCAAGAAAAACAAAGTAGCTGGTAGTTGTGTAAAAGTTAAGCAAAAAAAAAAAAATAAAAACAACTAGGATGTTACTTTTTTTTTATTTCTTAAGAAAAAAATTTTATGCAGTCTCGTGATCTTATGAGAATTTTTTTATTATCAGCCGCATATATCTTTTTTTTTAGGTTTTTTTTTTGAAAACTTTTTTTTATTACAATATTTTAAAATATTACATTTTTTTTTTATTTTTTGTGAAAAAAAAAAAAAGATTAAAATATCGCTAGAGTATATTTTATATTCCGTCTAATTAAATTTTTAAGCAGAGATTTACTTCAAGAATTAATTATTTTTACCTAAAAAAATATTTTTTTTATTATTTTTTTTTCTAAGTGATTCAAGTAATAACTAAGTCAAAGTCTTTAATTGTATACACCAAACCCTAAAAGAGGAAAGTAATGTGGAAAATAAACCTGTTAATATCAGTAATTAAATTTTTAATATAACTAAAAGAAAAAATACTAAATTTAATAAATATTACGTTTTTTCTATTAATGTATCACTTAATGTGTATTGAAAGATATTTTGTAATCAACTTTTGGTACTAACATTTTTAGCTCTGTTAGGAGTTGTGGTTACTGGTTAATTCCTATGTTTGTCTTAGTTGATTTTCTTATTTTCTTGAAATAAAAATTATAGTGAGTTAAAAATATTGTGTTTAATAATAGGTTCATAAGAGAAAAATACAGATAAATAGGTTTTTTTTAATATATTTTAAATATTAATAAAAAGAAAGTGGAGAAAACCCCAGATTACTCTACTACTAAATTAAACATGGCTGTTGGTAAGAATAAAAGATTGTCCAAAGGTAAGAAAGGTTTGAAGAAGAAAGCCCAAGACCCATTTGCCAAGAAGGAATGGTACGACATTAAGGCTCCATCCACTTTTGCTAACAGAAACGTTGGTAAGACTTTAGTTAACAAATCTCAAGGTTTAAGAAACGCCACTGACTACTTAAAGGGTAGAGTCGTTGAAGTTAACATGGGTGATTTACAAAGTTCTGAAGAATACTCTTTCAAGAAAATTACTTTAAGAGTTGACGAAGTTCAAGGTTCTAACTTATTAACCAACTTCCACGGTATGGACTTCACCACTAACAAGATCAGATCTATGGTCAGAAAGTGGCAAACTTTGATTGAAGCTAACGTTACTGTTAAGACTTCTGATGACTACGTCTTAAGAGTTTTCGCTATTGCCTTCACCAAGAAGCAAAGTGGTCAAGTTAAGAGAACTACTTACGCCAAGTCTTCTTCTATCAGAGCTGTCAGAAAGGTTATTTCTGATATCTTAATCAAGGAAGTTTCCCAATCTACTTTAGCTGAATTAACCTCCAAGTTGATTCCAGAAGTTATTAACAAGGAAATCTTAAACGCCACCAAGTCCGTTTACCCATTACAAAACGTTCACGTCAGAAAGGTCAAGTTATTAAAACAACCAAAGTTCGACTTAGGTTCTTTATTAGCCTTACACGGTGAAGCCTCTGCTTCCACTGAAAAGGGTAAGAAGGTTGCCGGTTTCAAGGACGAAGTTTTAGAATCTGTTTAAACTATATAAACTGTTTATAAAAGAGATTTCAATTTAATACGATAAGTACACATAAAAATATAAAAAATAAAACATTATAAAGCTTATTACTATAGACATATATATGTTCATTTTTTATTGTTAGTATTTCTTTAATTTATCTTGTAGGGGGTGTTTTTCAATCCTTTTTATGCAATCAGGTATTGTTCATATGATAAAATATATAGTATAATTTACAGTGCAGTTAAATGCAGAGTTAGTAACTGCGCAAATGGACATTTTATAAATATAGCATGAGAATCGTTATATACACATTCATTATTTACAAATCAAGTTCATAAATAAAAGAGCCTTGATCACTGTGAGTGTGTGGTATTTGAGTTATTGAATTTCAAACGTATTTAAAATCACTTGAAATAGAATTGCGCTGTATATATATGTCGTTTGATTTTTAAAGTCATTAATTTTACACTTATGATTATCCATGTGGGTATATCTTCGTCTTTCTTTGTTAACAAATAACTTTATTTATGTTTGATCAATCATAGCATGCACTTAAAACCTAAAAATCAATCATCGCCTCTTTGATAGTCAGATAAAGATTAGTGCAGTTTCCGTCATATCTATATATTGGATACTTCTAACAAATGAAAAAAACTGAAGCTTATTAAAACTATTATTACACAAAATTTTACTCGGTTTCGAGTTGATTTTTACTTAGAATATCATACAATTTTTCAATTTTGTTAATTTCTTTCTTATTTTCCACTTGACTTTTCTCAAGTTCAGCCTGTAACAATAGATTTTCTTGTGCTTTCACTTCCGCATTATATTTGAGCACCTCAATATCATCAGTAATTATACCTGTGGTGTGTCCTGTTTTCGATTTAGCTTGTTCATAGGTGTCTTGAATTATTTTTTTGCTTTCAATCATTGCTTTCAAGTCCTTCAGTTGACTATAAACCTCTGTAAGTTCGGAACTACGGCTATTTATGTCTTCATGTGAAATACTCTTGCTGTCATTCCCTATATCAAATACAATATTTCCTGTTCTTTCAATCAATATCTCATCCAAATGAAGTTTTTGTTTGAAATTTTCATAATTGGCCCTTTGTAAATCACTCTTTTCTAAAATAACACACATATCTTCATAAGTTTCATCATTGATTTGGCCACTTCCTATTTCTTTAAGAATTTTGAAAAGCTTATTTTGAAACTTTATAAAATTCAAAACATTTTCATGGGACACAAACACATTTTCACTATTATTCTTTTCCGATCCATTTGATTTGTCTTTCGCTACATCTAAAGAAGACTCATATGACTCTTTTTGGAGTTCCGTTTCATTGGGGCTGTTGTTGTCATAGTTTATTTGAGTTTTGTTGTCAGATATTCTACTATATCTCCTTTTCTTATATCTATATTCCATTGTTATCAGTCTGTATGTATTGCCAAAAAATTAACTATCGTTATATATTATTGTTGTTACAGCTCAACTCTGGCACAGATAATCTATAAACTTCCTTGGGTATTATATCTTGGGCTTTCATATGTATATCATTAGACATTATTAAATGTCAGAACATATATAAGTAATGATATTCCCAAAGCTATAAAGAAAATATTAAAAATATATTTAAACGAAAAAAAATAAGTTGATCATGTGAGCAAAATAAATAAAAAAACGCTTTAACAATAACAAAATTAACGAATATCTATAATACGATAGCTTGACTAGGTTGTGTATTTTGTATTTACTCTCTACTAAGGGGATTTATTAAATGCCTAAAATTATTAATATATACAACTTAATATGTTTACAACTTTAATTAAAGTCAATAATGTGTTTACTTAAACAAAAATTTTATTATATCTACATAGCAAAAGCATTGTAAATTAATTTGTTTAATTATAAAATTTTTTAATTTGTAAACAATTATTTTTTAATGTGCACGTGAATAAATCATAGGGGATTTTTTATTTTTTTGATATAAAACCCAATTAGGGTTTTCAACAGAATGATCATCTCTGCTTAACGTATAATTGTTTCTTATCCAATAAATATAACACGTAGTTTTGTTAGTGTGGCAAATAATAAAATTAATATAATGAACTAATCCCCCAGACCTAAACTTAATTACGTTCATAAAGTGACTATAATAATGGATGAGTATATTAAAAGCTTGAAAGATGATATATACAGTCAAGATGGATCTTGTGAAATATATAGCGACCACTACATTCTTCTGCTGAATTACATTTTACCAGACTATGTTGACGAAACTACTGAGAAATCCAACGTGAAACTGTTGACATACATGAGTAAAAATTTTAAAAACACTCCCCATAAGAATAAACTAACAACAGATTTATGCATTGATAAATATCTTCCTCTAGACTTAGGAACTTATGTGTTTTTGAGAATCTTGACATTATCTCAAAATGATATGAATATTAATCATTTGGGAAAATTATTAGATCTATATGTTGGTTATCACAAGATAAATGTCAAAGAATATCCTGAACTGAATAATATATTACTTCCTTATGTAACTTTGCAAAGTGTCTTATCTAAAGTTAGTAGCCCTGACTATAAATATACTCTTTTACACTTTTCACAAGAAGATAAGTTTAGAGAAATTGTAGAAAACTTGATTCAATTTTCACTTTATGATTCTTTAACACTAAAAGATAAAAACATTATAATGAAAGATGTTGTATCAAAACTATGTGTTTATTACATGGGGAAACAAGATATCAGTTTGATTCTTAAAAGATTCTTCAAGGCAAACACTAGAAACATATCAATAGATGTTTTTGATTTGTTTTTTAATAATCTAGATGCCTATAAAGGAACTCTACTTTCTATATTTGTCACCAATATGAATAGATTTAACATAACCCTTGGAGAAATTAATTATTTCTTTGATCATTTGTCTGAAGAAGATCTTGAAAGAAACATCAAGTTTTACAATCTGGAGATTTTAGCAGCAGAATTTAGATCCAAATATATTCCTGTTTTAAATATGATGTCAAACAAGGATCCTGTCACTGCGCATAAATTTTTGAAACATGCCACATTTCAAAAGTCACAATTAGACTCTCTATTACGCGAAAATCCTACATTGTTCAACGAAAAGTCATTTATTGATATGTTTGATAGAATACCTCAGGAGTATGTTTTGAAACAGTTGATTAAGCTTTCAAGCAACAACACCATAAGCAACAACGTTTTATTTTCCAGAGATATGATAATAGAGAACTTTTGGAATAACTTTATGAGTGCAAACACTTGTTCCCAATCAAATAGGTATTTACTGGAGTGTGAGAATATAGCAATCAATAACTTAGACGGCGAACCGATATTTATGAATCTAATTCAATTGGTTTTGCAGTTCCCCATAGAGTATAAGCCAAAGAACTTGCTAACACTGTCCAATGATGAGCTAATAAAAATTTTGGTTACCACAGAAAACCTCAGTGTCATAGATACGTTTAACATAATCAAAAAGCTTACGATAATCACAAATTTATTAATTTCATCCCCAGATATTAAAACAGATGGAATCATAGAGTTAGCAGAAAGAATTGAGAATGACGAATACATTTTATTGAGGTGTCAGGCTGAATATATTAATAACTCTACAAAAATTGAAAACATAGTGTCTCTTGAATCAACCATAAAGGACTTTGTTGAGCTCTTGACAGAGTTTATGGAACTTAAAGTAGTATTTTTACATGATAAAAGTTTGGAAACAATGTGGATCAGATTATTTCAATTTGCAGAGAAATACGCCAATGATTTAGAGCTAGTTATAAAAATAATAAAAATTGTACCTAATTCTAAACTTCATTTGAATTATATCAACCAACTGTTGCAGTAAAAGAATTGAAATGATGTTTTAGTAGTTTTTATCAGATAATAGATACCTCTTTCTTCAGTATCCAGTTACATATCTTCAAGAAGTAAATATAATAATAAGAAAATATATAAAAAAAATTTACAAGACCATTCAAAGACAGTGCATTTAAAATATTTTTTATGTACGTGTTTTGATCACTATATACAAAGAGTTAAATACTCTTAATTAATCATTTTGGCTTCTGTTTTTGTTAGCATTCACTACATCCTTGGTATCGATAACTTTTATCGTATTGTAAAAATCCCTAACACTAGGATTAACCAATACTGGAGTGTGTCTCCAGCCTCTCAATATCAGTCCCTCTCTGCTAGTAACTCTTGATAACGCAACGTACTGTTGACCCATTTCGAATGATTCTCTAAGATCAACAAAGGTCTTTTTGAAAGTTTGTCCTTGTGATTTGTGGACTGTTATTGCCCATGAAAGGTTTAACGGAAGCTGTGTGACTGATACAATAACCTCATTCTTATCTGTAGATGAATTGTAAAAGCGCTCAGGGAAGATGGGAACATAATAGAAACGATTTTCTAAACGAGTATTAAACTTTACAACAGGTATAAATGGGGGCAGAGCTTGATTTATATCAATAAGATTATGATATCTGTCAATAAAATGGTCTGGTTCTATGTTTATTACTTTGTTTTCATGCGCTTCATGACCCATACTAGAGTGTGTCTTTAGTAATTCAATAAAACGTTCGTTGTTGCTAATGATATCTTGTTCAAAAATTTCATCAGATTCATATTTTCCGTAACTATTCTTTTCGTTTGCAAAGTTTAGCAGCAAATCTTTATTTGGTCCTTCTGAGTTTAAGAAACCGACTACAGTCCCTTTTAATCCGTTAACCAATTTTGATGATAAATTCTTAATCAGCATTACAGGTGCACCGACTTTTAAGTCAAGTTCATCCGATGCCTGAATATCTTGTCTCATCTCTTCACAAACGTCTTTATAATCTTCATTGAGATAAACAGAAGCTTTGAATGTGACCTTCGTTCCTGGTAACTGTTCCAACATGTCTGAGTTTCTATCTTTGACATGTTTTTTCTTTGTGAGAATGTAGACATACTCTGACCCGGAATCATCCTCTAAGATTTTTTTGGATTCGTTTGAAAGCTCTAATTGTTTAAATAGTTTGTGTGTCTCATCAGACACTTTTCCTTCTCTAAGCTCATTCAGCATTTGAATAAAAACCGGGTCTTTCATTTGTCTATGAACACGCGTTAATGATAATGTCAGTTCAATCCCTTGTTTCCAATCAGGACTTTCAAAAGCATAGACTAACTTTGGAGGAGTATTCGAGTCTTCTTTTTGATTTTCTGAATTTTCATCATCTTTTTTCATATAAGTTCTTTTTTTATGCACAGGAGGCAACTGGTAAAAGTCCCCGCAAAAAACAAGCTGTGTTCCTCCAAATGGTTTATCGCTCTCTTTGTAATGTTTCAATAGCTCTGAGATTTTTGACAAAAAATCGGGACTTATCATACTGACTTCATCAATGATCAGCACATGACACTTTTTAATCATCCTTATCTTGTTATGTATTGCCGCTATATCACTTTTAAGGTCTTCAACACTCTTATCGCCTTTGCCGACACCAAAATAAGAGTGAACGGTTCTCCCTCCAATATTAGCAGCCGCCAGCCCCGTGGATGCTGTAACTGCAACTTGATTCGGTTTATATTTATGTTTAAGCTCTTTTATTATATGTCTTAGAGTGGCAGTCTTTCCTGTACCTGCAGCACCGGTAAAAAATACAGACTTCTCCTCCTCAACGATTAGTCTCACTAAGGCCTGTTGTTCTTCATTTAATTCAATTTGATTTTTTTTATATGTAAATGAATTTTGTTTCTTTTCAAACATACGTTTGTTTTTATTTGAATTTTCATCTTCATCATAAACATCTCTAGTTTTGTTTGCTGAAGTGGATTGTACATCTGGTGAACTCGAATAGTAACGCAGCGACGAGCAGTTAAACTTATGCTTGAATTGTGTAGGAACTTTAAAATATCGTTTGTGCTTTGTTATGGCTGAAGCAATTTTGAAACTTGCCATTCCACAAGTTTGTGTTGTAAACTTAGCATAGTGTTGTAAAATCATCAAGGCGTAGTTGCATTTATATTTGAAGTTTTGTTAGAAAATATATAGATTAGTCTTAAGTTTTTTACCTTTTTTTGATTTCTTTTTGGGTGCAATGTATAAGCAGTGCTTTTTATATTGATTATGGTTGTTTTCTTTATGATTCCTTTTACTAAAATATTATAGTTTAAGAGGAAAGCTGTTTTTGCCTTTTTGCATTGTTGATATTTATCTTAGATGTGTTAATCAACTAAAGTGGTGTAGTCAACACGAAAAATTAAATTTATAGTTTTTTATGTATAAATTTTTTGTCCCGATGTAAATGGCAATTACTACTATAAAAAAATATATATAGTAAAAAAAACAGTTTTAACTATTAAAATTTAACTTATATAAACAAAACACTTCAACATTATCAAAATGTTCCCAGAATAGTCATCTGTTTTTTGCTTAATTTCAAGTGTCACATATTTGTTTCATACACTTACATCAAATTTCTCTAGTTCTTACAAAAATGAGATTGTAAAATGTTGATCAAAAAACAAAGAAGTAATTGTTACAAATAGTCTGTTTAATGTGTAATAACTTGTGACATCAGTTATCTCAAGAACTGGTGTAATCATTTGGTTAAATCATTTTTTAATATTTATGTAACTTTTTCCGTAATGTTATTAATATCAGTCATAGATAATAACCAAATAAAAAGGAAGACATTTAATTGAACAAAAAATGTATATGATTAAAAATATATACACTTGTTCATTATCAATTTGAATTTTTTCAATAACTACAACAAGATAACTTCTTTCTCCTCTTTGAGTTCTTCTTCAAAGTATATATCGTCAACTGTCTTTATTGTTTTGTAATAACTGTTGACAATGGGATTAGTGAACACTTTGCTTTTGTCCCAGTTGATAATTTGGAGACCGTTTCTGTTGGTGACTCTTGATAAGGCCACATAAATTTGTCCCGCTTCAAACACATTTCTCAAGTCTACTTTCAAAAACTGATACGTTTGTCCCTGAGACTTATGCATGGATAATGCCCAGGATAAAATCAATGGAACTTGTCTTCTGCCAACCAATACTTCATCGCTCACAGGATCACAGAAATCAAAGCTGGCGCATTTGATAACATCTAAATTGAGTTCATCATTCATGTCACTTTGAGAATCGATGAACTTAACAATAGGGTAGACTTTTTCCGTTTCATTTTCATCCCCTTGTGTGTCCCTTTCAATATCATTGTAACTGAAAGCAGGCGAAGGTTGCTGATCTTTTATGCTTGAATTCTCAATCAGTGCTTTATATATTTGAAGGAGTGAATAGTTTTTTTTTAAAATACCAAATTTGGTTTTGAATGAAGGGTCATAGCTCATTAACTTGTTTATATTAGAATTGCTTATAAAATCTACAACAATTCCTAAAGAACCATTGACCAATCTTTTGGAGACATTCTTCACCAACATCACTTGAGAACCTACTTTAAGAGTCAACTCTTTGTGAGCTAGAAAATTGTTGGATATGGTCATGAATTCCCTTTTCCCAAAGAGAGTTCCATAATCATAACTTTTATAAAAAATTTCTTCACCATCAAGAGACTTTAATTTACCTTGGTTGTAAATCTGTGCTTGTTTCTTTGTAGGACATAAAAACGTAGGTTCAATTTCCTTGAATAAATCACTGTCTCTTTTAAGTTGGTGGAAATTCTCATCAGCCTCTTGAGAGACTAATCCTGTTCTTATTTCGTTTAAATAACTGACAAACTCAGGATCTGTCATTTGTCTATACA
>JAJMDK010000138.1:0-19197 GCA_030573515.1 Hanseniaspora jakobsenii
ATAGTCATGTGATAAATATAGTCATGTGATAAATATAGTCATGTGATATATGTATATTGATGAGGAAATAAATATAATAATAAATAATTATTAAATTATTAACAACATTGTTTTATTATTTTATTACCAAGAGTTTTTTTAACATAATGGTAAAAAAAAAATTTTTTATATTATTATTATAGAGTTATATTATATTTCCCGTTTAATATGTATATAATTTATTTTTAGAACTATTTTTTTTATTTGATATTATATGTATATATACAATGTGAAACATTTTATTTTAAAATTAATAAATTATTAAATTTTCGACTTTGTTTAAATATATATACATGTATATATGTATATATGTATAATTTTAACATATAATGCAATCAAGATCATTGCATATATATACTTTAATAGTTTAATAATTAAATTGTTATTGTTATTAGATATATATGTATATATATCTTAATAAACTAACATAAACAATTACATAACAAAATTACAAAACCTTGAAATATTATATATATATTTACATATATATATATATAGATTACACTTTGATTTCAAATAATAAAGTATGATTAAGAATTTAAACATTTTAACTATTGGTAATAGTCCATTTATTCATCTTTATGAATGGGCTATAGCTAATAACAAAAACAACTTTAATGTATCTCTTTATAATTATGATGATGATACTATCAACAATGAAAACCACATAAACCAAAATAATAACAATAATGATCCCAACAAAATAAATAGAAAAAAAACTATTAGTGTTAAAATAAATGATCTAATTATTGAATCTGATAATAATAACACTGCTATCCCTATCAAGGATCTTAAGAATACTAGCATATCATTTGATTATATCTTTGTGTGTTGTAAATCATTGGAGTCTCTAAGTAATATTATCACTTTACTTTCATCATCTATTCTCTTAATAAACCCTAGTTCTAAACTAATAATAGAAAATACAGGATCTATACCTTTGCATAAATTTGTTGACAACTCTTTCTCTGAAGAATTTATATCAGAAATTGGAAATGGCAATAAAACTCCTAATAAGCAATTGGAAATCTATTACTCTTTAAATAAAGTCTATTTCAAACCTGTCTTTGATGATGACGACAATGATGAAAATCAAAATGAAAATAATGATTATCTCAATTATAAATATAGATTATCTACTACCAATAAACACAATAAAATTCATTTAATTCCATTTAGAGATCAAAGAATTAATTTAAATACTTCTGAAAACAATCTTCCAATATCAAAGTTTCTAAACTTATTGTTTAAACCCTTTCAAATTGATATTGATGTAATCACTGAAAGTTATCAGATCAATAATTTTTTCAATGACATTTGGAAGTTTAGTTATCATTCTATTTTCATTCAGCCTCTTTTAATCATCTTTGAACTGGATACTTTTGCTGAACTTGAAAAATTCATATTATGTAAACCTTTGCTCAAGGGTCTTTTTTCTGAACTTTATAAAATTTACTCAAGGGATGAATTAATCACTGAATCTCCAGATATGAAGAATTTAAAAAGCTATATGAAGTGGCTTCTATCCTATGAATCCAATGATAATATAATCTCATATTCTCTATTGGAATTCAACAACGGTATTGAATCCAGTTATGATTTGAATATCTTATACCCAATTTTATTAGCCGATGATCTTAAAATTAAAATCCCATACCTTGAGTTTTTATACTCAATATTACAACAAATTGAAAAATGCAGGTTTAATAAGAGTAAGAATTTCATTTTAAAGAAAAAATACGCCTCACAATTGGAAAAATTAACGGGAAAATTATGTGTTTTGGAATCTAACTTGAACCAAAAAGTCCAACATCTAACTGATAAACTAACCATCTCAGACACTGACAATTCCATTTTGATACAAAAAAATGAAAACTTGAATAATGAAATCTCCTCTCTAAATCACCAACTGGAAGTTCAAGTTTTAGATCTACAAAAAAGACTAAAAGAACAGGAAGAACAAAAAAATGATTTCTTGGAACAGTTGACTGAATTGAAGTTACAAGCTGCATCGAATG
Organism: Hanseniaspora jakobsenii; assembly: GCA_030573515.1. Classification (NCBI taxonomy): domain Eukaryota; kingdom Fungi; phylum Ascomycota; class Saccharomycetes; order Saccharomycodales; family Saccharomycodaceae; genus Hanseniaspora; species Hanseniaspora jakobsenii. The sequence continues at coordinate 2,058 of JAJMDK010000138.1, forward strand.
AACATAAAATGGAATTAAGAAAGAGCCTGGTTTCCCAATTGAAAATGATTCAGCCTGACAGTTATGATCAACAAGGTGGTATATACCAGCAACGTAATGTCGTAGAGAATGCAGAAGAAGAAGATGAAGAGAAGTTTGTGGATGCTGAAGAGTTTGTTCATGGACAAGAGAACACTCTCCAAACAGATTTAAAAACATCTGAACCTGTTGTAAATAGTAATCCTTTAACTCCAGTTACCAACAAAGCCTGTGATCGTTTCGAAAATCAAAACTTGAGTACTCCCAACAATAAAGTTCTCAAAAACAGTAGATCCATTCAAGGGGTTAATGCCCAATTCTCCTCTCCTATGAGTAACACAGAGGCAGGATTGAATGCGCTGAATGATGTTAAGGTCTTTTCTGAGTATGCTATCATCTATGATTCTCCTGAGAAGATTAATCCAAACACCGGCACAAACAGTACAGACACTGCTGTGAATGACCGTGGCTCTAGCATGGAACCACAAAATGGATTCTTGGATGATGAACAAGAACAAATTTTAGGACAACATAAAAATGAAAAAGTTAATAGCCCTACAGACTCCCTAGAAAAGACAGTTCACAGTGAAAGTGCGGACATGCCAATGGATTCCATAAGACAGAAGATGATTGAGTTGCAAAAAAGAGAGTTGATTTTGGAACAAAGGGAAAGAATCTTAGCTAATCAAAACAATAACTCCTCTTCAAAGATGTTCATTCAACCTCCTAAACAACAGTTTCCTCCTATACCAAGAAAGGCATCCATAGGTAATTTCCATCAAAAGGCTGCAGTTCCTCCAACAGCTTATAGAATGAGCTATATGCCTCCTTCCAATAATCATGAACCTGTAATGATGAACAACAATGGGCCAATTCCTGCTTACCCATACCAAAATTCAAACCAACATGGTAACATGATTAGTGTCAATACTGATATGAATGCTATGAATCCTTACATTCAACAACAACAACAGCAACAACAGCAGCAAATCAGATCTTTCAGTCAACCTGTGGGAAGTTCTGGAACTAGAATATTGTCTAATAACAGTTCAGGTCAATCAGGTTATCCACCTATGCCCCAACAACAACAACAAGCTGCACATCCTCAGTATTTAAAAACATCAAGAAAAAACAGAGTATCAATGATGCAATTACCAACGGCTTCAAAGTTTAGTTCTTCAGCTAGTGCCTTCAACTCTACAGCCACCACCCCTACGGGAATTGAAATGTCTATTCCACAACAACAGCAACAAATGAAAATGCCAATGAACCAAGGAAGACATTTTTCTGATTTTGGAGTATACACCAGTCATGTTGCCGGAAGTCAAGACCATTTGATGAATCCAATGGTCAATGGAGGAGTGGTTCCAAATGGACGAACTTCCACTATCATGGCTTCGCAACAGTTGCAGATGCAACAACAACAGCAACAGCAGTATTTACAGAAGAAGAAGAGCTCAATGCAAAATCTAGGCCAGAAAAAGCGTATGACGATGTTGCCTGAAGATTTCAACTCTGTGAATGGTATAAGCAATGATTTACAATATCCCTCCATAAAACAAAAATCTAGTGTGGTCAAAATGAACACATACTCTAAGAACATCCTGCCCCCTGGATTTACAAAACTGGGAGATTTGAGCACTGGTGTGCCCGTCAGAGACACTGAGGAAAATATGCCACAGAATTTACAAAATACACAAAATACTCAAAATACTCAAAGTACACAGAGCCATAGTGATATGGGGCAAAGAGAAGTTTCACCACTTGATAATGTCGCCGTATCCAATGCTATTGAAATGAAAAAACCCGAAGATATCAACATTCAAAGTCAAGGGTTAGATGAAGGAATGGTTCATGTTGTGAGGGAGAGTAATGACGTCACTAGTGATGAGTTTAAGTTTGATAAGGATGTAAAGGAAGAGATTATGGCTGGAAGTGAGCACAGCGAGAAAAAAAGCAAGAAAATTAGTAAGTTTTTCGGAAGACAAAAAAAACACCACAATTAGGTTCTTTAACTTTTTTTTTAAAGTTTATATATATATATATATATACATATTTAGTCTTTGTTCGTTTTAAATATTTTATGACTTTATATTTATAATAATTGCGTTATATGCATTAGGTAGTATTAATGTTTTTTCTTTTTTGTTTTAAACTGGATTTATCATTCTAGATAATTAGATGTCTTAGTACTATCAGAAGTGATAAAGTAGTAATATTAGCAGTTTCATTAAAATATCACTTTTATTACAGTTGAAGGTATTGACAGTTCTTAGTTTTAATAACCACGTGACCATTTGAAACATATTGGTCTTTTAAAGAGAACAATCTAAAAAAAAATTTTATAATTTTTCTTCTGATGAAGAAGTTTAGAAAGAAAAAAAAATACATAATTAACTGAAAATTTTTGGATGAGGTTTATTAAGTCACTGAAAACTATTTTTATAACTAAAAGATAAATGATCATTTTAATAATATTCTATTAGTCAAATTGTTTTAATAAATTAGTGAAATAAACCACACAGTTATAGCTATATTTCTATATATATATAATCTATAATACAAGTACAAACCAAAAAATTAAAAAAGAAACAGACACAGAGAAAATAAAGAATGCCAGTCGATCCAGAAAAATTAGCTAAATTGAAAAAATTATCTTCCAAAAACCAAGCTGTTAAGGTCGGTGGTAAGAGAATAATAAAGAAGTCCCACAGTCAAGCTCCACATCAAACTGATGCTGAAAAGATAGCCATCATTGCAAAGCTACCCCAACCTATATCCTTGAAAAACATTGATGAAATCAACTTCTTCTGTGAGGATGGGACCATTATGCATAACAAAATTGAAAGATTCCAAGTGACAAACAGCTACAGACTAGGGGAATCCGGAAGCGTTACCACTCTGGGAAACGCCAAAGCCTATGAGTCTAAGAAAGTCATTGATTTGGTCCCTGGGATTTTAAAGCAAGTTGGAGTGCAAAACATGAACCTTTTGAAGGAAGCCACTGATGAGCTTATGAAGAGATTGAACAAGAGCGATATCAATGAAAAAGCTAAAAATGATGATGCTGACGATGGTATTCCGACCATTGCTGATGGTATGACTTTCTAAGTTGATCCTTTTTTTCAAAGATATGAATAAACTGAAAAAAATTATAAAAATAATAATAATATAATAAAATTGGCTTTTTTTGAAGAAAGATTTTATGTAGCATGTGTGTTGTGCATATCTATTTGCAAATTGGATATTTATAATAACCATTTATATCAAGTACTTTAGTTAACATTATTGATTTATTAGTATATATAGAAAACAAAAAGGTATGCTGTATACATACAGCTACATTGAACTTAAAAAGTAACAAGGATTTTTAATACTGTCACTTGATATTCTTTTTTAGATTTCTTTCTTAAATTTTACTTTATTGATTGCGATATTATTTATACATATTTAAATATACTTAATCTGGAATATTTAAGACAGAAAACATATATACACATCAATATATATATACTTATTATTTAAGAATCCAGTTCTCTTTCCATAATCACTTCAGTAGGTGGTCTATCCGGCATAACACCATTGTTTTCCTCTATAAGTTTTCTTCTGTTTCTGTCACATGTCTTAGTGCCAAGGTGTCTCTTCATAGCATCAGTTCTTGCAAATCCTTTGTAACATTTAGGACAGACATTCTTTCCTCCATTCATTATCACATGCTGTTTTTTATGCATTTTGTAACTTTGTGGATTAGTGAATGATTTGGGACATAAATCACACTCCTTGTAAAATGATGCAATGTCACCATTATTAGGTTTTTTCTTTTGATTGTTACTACTACTGGTGTTGTTGCTGCTGTTAGTGCTATTGATACCACGAGAATCCTTTTTAAGAGCTGTTATCGAAGATGCATTAGAAGGAAGGTTTGAAGAAGCCATCAAAAAGTTCTTTGCATTCACTTGGCTTGAAGAGCTATTACTGGAAATAATACTCCCTGTTGCACTATTAGAGGAAATCCCAGAGGATGGTTGTGGATTGTTTTGGAAAGTTGTTTTGTTATAATTGTTACTGTGATTTTCGTCATATCCATTGAAAACTCCCTCAGCTGTGTTGACTACACTAGGGGCAACTGTTTTGATCTTTGGCGCGTTGTTGGAAATATGAATTACATTAGAGTTTTGTTCGTTAAAGTTAACAATTTTTCTTTTCATTTGAATGGAGTTTCTCTTTTTAGTAGGTTTATGGACATTCTTGATGTCATTAGTAGCATCGATATTGTTGTTACTGTTATTCCTGTTAATATTAGTACTGTTAATAGTAGTAGTGTTATTATTATTGCTCAAAGGCTGTAATGATATTGTTCTCCCTGAAAGTCTATTTAATAATTCAAAAAACACTAAATCTATAGCATCTTTAGATTTATTAAAAGATTTCTTATTTTTCACATATAAGATAGTCTTGTGAAGATCTTTAGCATTATCTTCAAATCTTAAAGTCTTGGTGGTTAACTCATTTTTAGATGATGGTTGACTGTTTAGTAATCGATTGGCATTATCATCTATATTGGACTCGCTTCTGAGTGAAGATAAAGAGATCCCATGAAGATTGTTGATATTATTGTTGTTTGTAGCCCCTAATGGTAAAGGTGAGTTCCCCAACCTGAGAGGGTTGTTATTGTTGTTTATACTGTTTAGATTTAGACTGTTGAGATTGGTATTGCTTTGACTATTGTTGTTTGTTAAGTGGGAATACATCATATTAAAGGGAGATGCCACTGTACCATTAAATGGAGAGTTGGCTAAGCTACTGGGTTTGTTCATATTAGTATTATTAACCATTAAGGATGGTTGTTGATTACTGTTTAATGAAATGGATGGGATAGGTGAGGAGGAATGGTATTTGTTTGTTTGAATTTTTATATTGGCATTAGGTGAATTGATAACATTAGAAATCTTCCCAAATAGAGGTTGTTGTTGATTTATGTTGTTAGAGTTAGAATTGATATTTGAGTTATTGAAGTTATAGTCATTCATTTTTGTTTTATTGTAACTATATGTTTCTTTCTATGAATATAATAATATATTTTCTTTTTGTTTTATAGATGAAGGAATGATTTGGTTTATTTTTAGTAATGATAATAAGTAATATCAGTAGTATTGATATTGTATATGATAGAATTGAATAATGTTATTGCTAGGGTTATCTAATTTATAATTTTTCTTATTTTATTTTATTATTTCTATAACAATAATAATAGATGATAGATAATTGTTAATTAAATTTAATTCTATTAATATGTTTGTATATATGTATTATGTAATTACCAATAATGTTATTATTATTGTTTATTATGTAAATAATTAATAATTCTTCATTTTATGTTATTGGTATATTATGTTATGTTATTGGTATTTTAATATATATTTTTTTTACCACAGTTTTTTTTTTCTCCTGTCCTTTTTCATTTCTTTTCACAATTTATGAAGTGGAAAAAAAATAATTCCAATTTCAATTTCACCAAAAGTAAAAAAAAAAAGAAAAAAAGAAACAAATTAAAAAAAAAAATAGATCAGTCACATGTTCTCTGGAAATATATATAAAATATAATATAATAATGATATAACAAAGATCACATGATACTTATAAACAATAATAATATATAAATAATACACGTGATTCCTTTATATGATACACGTGACTAACTAATATATAGAACGTGACTAAATTATATAATTCTTTCTAATTCAAATAATTTTATAATCTTATTAGTAAATCTAGTATTACTATCATTATTACTATTGTTATTAGTAGAGTTATTATTATTATTATCATTTCTAATAGGCATATCTAAAATATAGAATGGATTCTTTAATATAGTATCACTGAATATACTATAGACTCTTAATAGTATACAATGAATTCTATCAACATTTACTATTAAACTATTATTATAATTTGTAGTATTATTATTATTATCAAATATCATAATAAATTTAATACCTGTTATACTTTGATATAGATAGATATTAATATTTTCAGTTTTAATATTTCTTATAGATGATATATGTTCATAATCTAATAATATAGAGTTATCACTATCATCATAGTTACAAAACAAATCTGTTCCTACATTTGCAGTTGTGGGTAATATTGTTGAATCTCTAGTTATATTCTTTAATCCTACTTTAACATCATTGTTTATTAATAACGTATGTCTTTTATTAGCACCTATAGGATAATATTTAACTCTTAATGGTAATTTTTTACCTATATTACTATTGTTACTATCTTCATTACTATTAATATTATTATTACTACTATCAAATGGTAATTCATAATAATCATTTTCATTGTTATTATAACTATTATTAATATTATTATTATTATTATCTAATGTCTCTTTGTTAATATCAGTATAAGATTCACTAAATCTTGATAGTGTGTTTGGTAATATACAATTGGTTAATGTAAATGCAGAATGTAAAGTACCAGCTAACACCAACAAATCATTACTATTGTTATTTTTATGGTTAGAAAAGGATTTGTTGTAAATAAGACCACCTGATTTATTGATTATTAATATTGAGTCTAATATCATCTTTCTAAATATATATCTATATATTCTCTATTTTTTCTTATTTATTAAAGTAACATATATATAACTTTATAAAAGATGTAATAACAATTAGCTTTGTATATTTGGTTTTATAATATATATATGGTTTTTACTGTTGTTACTAACTATATTTTAGTATCTATCTAATCTACTTAATAATATATTATAACTTAAATGTATCTATATTGAATATCAATAAGAAACTTCATTTGTTTTATATAAAATCCATTTACATACATCCAGTGTATAATAATAATAGAAAGAATAATAAATAAATAAATAAATAATATAAACATTGATCTGTACACGTGATATATACTACTACTATTACTATTACACTTCTAACAAATATAAAATATATAATTAACAAAAAACTTAAAGAAAACAGATTCTTTATTGTACTTTACTTTACTTTACTTTACTTTACTTACTACTTACTACTACAAGAAAAAAGAGAGGGTTATTATTATTATTATTATTATTAAATTTAACTCTATTACTTTACAATTTAAGATATACATTTAAAAAACCCTGATAAGTAGTGTACTATATTTATTATAGTTTAATTAGATTGTAATTTTATATATATATATTTATAGTTCAATAATAATAATAAAATATATCTCTTTCTATTAATATATATACATATATATATACATAAATCAAAAAGAAAAAAAGAAGATGAGTATCAAACAACTCTCTATATTGAACAAAGATTTGACAGAGATTACCAAAAATGAAATTGCAACATTAATTAACGATGGTACAGCCAGTTTACCTATTCAAAAGTTTATAAAACATTACAAAAGTGTACCTTTTACAAAATATTTAAATGAAAATATTTTATCATCTGTTAACTCTAAAGCTAAAAGTAGTACAAGTAGTATTAATAATAAAAAGAAAACCAATAAGGCTAATGTGCTTGATGTTAAAAACTTTTCAATTGATAGAAATCAACCTTTTCTATTTCAAATAATCCTTATAGAAGATGTATCTCTATCAATTCAAAAACAACTTGAAATCTTAAATGAAAGATTAACAGGAGATATCCTCTATGCTGATAAAGTGAACCTTAATAAAAACCAGAAAAACGGACTTAATAAAGGATTAATTAAAAAAAAAAAAAAAAAAATTAATGAACTAACAAGAGAAGAAGAAGAACATGAAGGGAATGATGGGGATGAGTTTATGAATGAAGAGGAAGATTTGATATATTCCAAAAATTATAAAATCAAAGATCAGATTGTTAAAATCACCCTTCAAGATGCTAGCAAAAACTATTACACTTGCATAACCCTTCCCGACACCATAGGATTAATGAAGCTTTCCAGTTTGATAGCTTTGAACTGTGTTCCATTATGCAAACCTATTCTGGGCACAAAGCTTCTCCTGACAAATTTCCAATATAATCGGGGAGCTATAGTGCTGAAAAATGACACGCAATTGACACTGTTCAACAATTCTTCCATACCGGAATGGAACAAGAATTTTTACTCTAAATTTATCCAATATTGGAAAAACACCATTGAAGTCAATAATGATTATACTAAAGAGAAGTTAGACTCTGCAGAGAGGGAAAACCAAAACCAATATTTTGCCAGTAGAGCTTAGAAAAAACAATGTTTATAAGAAAATTTAATTCTTTTTTTTTCTTTTTTCTAACTAGTTACAATAACTGTTTTATATTTATACTTTATATTATTCTTTTTAATAAAATTCACAAATACTTTTAGTGAATGTACATGATACATATTGAATCAATAAGTTGCTATAAATATATATATTCAAATGAGATTAAAAAATTGATACATATAAAAAGTTATACAACTTGTTTAAAGAAAACATTATTAAGTCCATATATTGAGAAAAAAACATACAGTAGTCATTAAATTTTGAAAAAAAAATCATCATCTATATATATCTCAGAAATTAAAAAAAGAAGAACACATTAAAAAAAGAAAACAAAATAAAATAAAAAGAAAAATCAGTTCATTATTATATCATCAACCTTGTAGTCATCGTCATTATCATCTTCCAGTAAAAAGTCCCATAATCCATCAAAGTTACTGAAATCATGGTATACTACAGCCACGAGCATGAACTCGTTGTAGCAGTAGTTGTTGACGTAGTTGTAGCTTGGAGAGTTGATGTTGAAGATTTTTCCCCACTCCTTCCACAACTGGAATGCCTCCTCGATCCAAGCCTTGAATGATTCCTCTTCCAAAATGGTGGTTTGCTGGATTTCATGGTTATCAAATACACCCCAAGTTACCACACAACTGCTTTTGTTTTTAGTAGGGACATTGTTATTCAATAATGAGGGAATGTTCATAGTCTTTTGTGGTGAGAGGTTGAAACTGATATCATTATTGTTGGCATTGCCATAAAGCTGGTTTAATTCCATTTCTCTATTGTCATTTGATAAAATATTACTATTACTATTATTATTAGTGTGTTGTTGTTGTTGTTTTGAAGCTCTTTTATTATAGGAAGATTCAAAATGTAACGGTGAACCACAGTAGTAATCAAACTTCTCATTTTTATCTAATCTTCTTTTTAATTTTCTCCAGTTTCTTTTTTCTATGAAAAATTCCACAAAGGCCTTTTGATAAACTTTCCCATTTGAAGGTCCCCACCCAAAAATCTTGTCCATTGATGAAATACCATTACAACTAGGTTGGGAACTCGTGGTGAGCATTCCCTTTTTATTTATCAATTCCAACAGTTGTTCTTGGATTAAAGCCGTTTCAGGGGATAACCCTACCAAATCACACCAGGGCAGCACTGGAATTCCATTCAGCAAGTATTGTTCAAAGATCTCAGTCAAATTGGAGAATTTTTTAGGTTCTCCCCAGATTTGAAGCGCCTTGTAAGGGTCCACTTTTAATGTCGGTCCATAACCATCCATTTCACCAAAGGCTGGGGATCTGGAGTCACCAAATCTACCGTTAGTGAATTCATCCCATAATATAGTCTTTCCTAAGTGCTTGTTTCCCTTAGAAATTTCTTTCAACAATTTTTTGTGCTGTTTATAAGGTTTTTTGCTAGTTGTGCTAACTTGAGATCCAACAGAGTTATTAGACAGAGTGTAAGATAAAGTCTTTGCAAAAGTACCTGACTTTATAGACGACTGAGAGGATCTTTTTCTTTTCATTGGCTCATATGGCGTTTTTCCTAAATTGTCATCAGTGAATCTAGTAGAGTAATGAACATTATTTGGAGCCACATCCCTTTCATTATCGTATTCTAACTTGCTTGTTATAATGTCATCAATGTTTTGATTGTATGACTTTGTGTAGATTCCATTATTATCATCTCCATTCAAATGGCCTTCATCATCATCCTCATCCTCAAACAAAATATCCTCATCAAAATCAGAATCAGTTTGAAGAGCTTGTTTTATCTGTTCAGATGTATGCGAAACACGGTGCTCAATTTTGTTGCTGTGTTGATTCTGAAGTGATTCCAAATGTAACTTATGTTTACCATCATGAGCGTCTGTAGATAATCTATTTATTTCATTTTTAAAAGTATTCTTTGGACTACCCTCATCGATGAGCTTTCCATTCTCAGAGAAAACGGCACCCTCTTCTTGATTTTTATTATAAATTCTATCCGTTTTATCATCCTCAAATTCTACACTTTGTTCTTCTTCCTCTCCTTCTTCCTCCTCTTCATCTTCCTCATCATTATCCTCATATTCACTTTCAGAGTCAGAATCTTCTAATATTTGAGACAAATAAGAACTCTTTGAAATAATCTGAGCTATAGACTTTTCCAAGTTCAGAGTGTAAAAATGGAAAATGTTGATTTCTCCATTAGTGTCTCTATTGATCCTTTCGATTATTTCAATCATGATATTAACACCAATGTTCCTTACCTGATCATCATCATTTCTAATATCAACATGGAATCTATTAATGATATTCTGAGGAATATCCACATGAGCTAGTTTTGTAGCTCTATTGAATATCATAAAGTTATTAATTGGCATGATTCCAGGTATCAATGTATAGTTTTTGTAGTTTGGTATAGCCCTTTTGTATTCATTATAGAAATTTAGAAATTTATCCACGTTATAGAAAAGTTGAGTTATAATAAAAGTGGCTCCTGCTTCTAGTTTCTCCTTTAAGAAAAATAAATCCTGTTTGAAATCTTGTGATGAGGAGTAATTTTTGGTTATAGGATTAAAATCATTATTATAGTGCCCCTCAGGGTATGCTGCTACACCAATTTCAAAAAAACCATTATAGTTGTTTCTAATGTAACGAACCAAATCAACAGCATATCTGAACTGAATGTTGCCGTTTGCAGCAAGGGATTCTTGTTGTTGGTCAATAGGGTCTCCTCTTAGTGCTAAAATGTGCTTGATGCCTAGTTGTTTACAAATGTTTAAAGTTTCATCAATGATTTCCTTGGATGAGTTTGTACAAGTTAAGTGACAGCATATATTTACATTATTATTCACACTTATGCTGACATTTTCCTTTAAAAGTCTAATCAAATCCAAAGTCTTTTTGTTATTAAGTTGAGAGTATGTTATGGTGATTAAAGTTGGCTGTAATGCTATAGATAGTCTTTCGATTCTTTTAATTAAATTAAACAAACCTGTTTCTGTCTTTGGTGGGAAAAACTCCAGGGATATCAATGGTTTATTAGAGCCATTGAAAGCATTTAAAGATTGATTCATTTGAGTTGGTTATAAGTATATATCTCTCGTTTAATTGTTACAAGGAGGTTTTTTTTAAGATAATCTTTAAAGTCTATATATATATATCTAAACAGTAAATTAAATTGTGGTTATTTGATTTATAATTTCTTGTTCTAGCTAAATGTAATTAGGTTAGTGATATATATATTTAGCAATTAAATATTAGTCATTTATATATTCTGTCAAGATGTTATTAAATTGTAATTTTACGTTTAATAATATTGAAATAAAAATTAAATAAAAATTTTTTTTTTTTAGTTGTCTCTCGTTCTTTTCTCTTTAATATTTTACCTCAATAATATATTACTTGAGATGGGTATTTTTTATTTTTTTATTTAAACGGTAATTAATTATATTAGTCACATGACATCATATTTTCAATTAAATGATTATAACATTATTAAAGGGAAGGGAAAGTTATGTGGAGAATAACGATATTGAAACTAAATAGTTTTAACAACACTACTGATGTATATATATATATCTGATTATAAATATTAAGAATGGATTATAACTAGAATAAAAAGAAGAAACTAATTGCAACCATAAATGACATTATAAATGGAAACAAATACAACTCCAGTTAAACTCAATTTAACTTTAACTTTAAACTATCAATTCCAAATCATCCAGGAACTTATCATTGTAAATAACTGTATTCTGATATTATGTAAAGGGTTAAAAGTCTACACAATTATAAGTAACTTGTTGTATATTCTAAGTATTAAAAACAATAATAACAGTAACAATACTAATAACAATTATAAACCACCCTTTGTTGTACTAATCAATTCAGATGATTATATCAATAACAAATTGAAAGACAATTTAAAAGACATTATTCTTAGCAATGATTCAAAGGATAACAACATCTTTTCAGAGTCAAACCTGATTGAAAATATATCCGATCTTATACAATCAAAGAGAATTAAAATATACAACGATATGTATTCAAATGGTGGAATTATATCAGTTTCCACTAGGGTGTTTATGAATGATATATTAACAAATGCCATAAAATTAAATAACATCACTGGATTGATTGTCTTCAAAGTGGACTCATTGGTTCAACAACCATTTAACAACGTTGTTTTTATTGTAGATCAGTTTAGAAAATACAACGATTGGGGTTTTATAAAATGCATTTGCGAGGATGTTAACAACTTATCAAATATAGAACAGCCCTTAAGAACCCTTACAAAATATTTCTATATAAACAAATTTTTGATCTATCCTAGATTCCATGAAACTATAATTAATGATTTAGTTCAAGATGAAAACAAGCTTGTTGAGATTAGTATTAAGCCAACTGATGCAATGCTCTCCCTACAATATTCACTAACAGACTTGCTAAACAAAACGATCAATGAATTCATTCAATCACTTAAAAATTCAAACATAGATTTAAATATTATTAACGATTTTCAAGAAGAAAAAACTGTCCTTCTACAAACTAGGCACTACTCAGACAAACTTGATTCAGAACAATACCAAAAATTGACAGAAAACTCAATAAAGTTAAATTTCATTAATGATAACTTTATAAGATTTCTCTTTTTCAAAATAAATCCTGTCATGCATCTACTCTCCCCCACAAGTGAGGCATTATTAAAGGACATTAAACTATTGAGACATTTCATTCAGGAAATCTATACATCAGATGCTGTAAGTTTGTACAAGAATATTAAAAAATCATTTGATCTACAGTCAATCGGTATCATATCCCTTTGGTTATCTACACAAGAGGCCAATTCCGTGCTAACCATGGCAAAAAGAAGGGTTTTTAAAGACTCTTCTTCTAAGCAGGGGTCTAGTAAATATAATATTGAGGTACCGCCAAAGTGGATTCAACTTAAGGAGGTTATCAGGGACTGTCAAGAACATAAAGCAATAAATAATGTCAAGTCCCCAATTTTGGTTATGTGTCAAAGTACTACAACGAGTTTAGCACAGATACAAAAAGTTATAGCTACCAAAAATTTAAAGAAACTTTTGATTTCAAAGTTGAAATATTATCAATTTGAAGAGCAATTTAAAAAACGTCAAAGGCTTTATGAAAGGAGTTTGAAGAGTGGAAATTATAGTACAAAAATTATTACTTCTCCTAATGCTCAAGAGAGTCAACCTAATGAAGAGTCTCAAAATGAATCATACGAATCAGGAAATGCAGAGAAGTTTCAAAATATTTCACCTTCGAATATTCAACTTTCTTCAACATACACCAAAAACCCTATAACGTTGCAGCAAAAACTTAAAAATGACATAAATAAACGTAGAAGAGTCAGAACAGAGGAGTCTATTTCAAAAGTCAAAAAACTATGGAATATGTCAGATGAAGTAGATGATACAGATAATGGTGATGTTGTTGTTGAACAAATTGATCTAACTCAAGATCTCTTGGATGATCTTGATGCCACTGAATTAGACCAACTCAAGGATCTTCAAGCCAGAGACGCTTCAACATCTGAATCATTAAATAATCCTGTAAAACAAGAACAACCAGATGTTTATGTGGATTTGGCAAGCAATAACGATATAGACAAAGAACTGAGTACATTAGATTTTGAGTTTTTAAATCTAGATGATTCCATTTACACATGTTGCTTTGACAGTGTAGAAAGCACGGAGATTTTGGATAATATCAAGCCAAAGTATGTTATTCTTTATGAGCCAAATTTGGAATTCATCAGACTTTTGGAGCTTTATAAGCAGGTCCACTCAGATTGCAAAATTTACATGTTGTTTTACAGAGACTCCTTTGAAGAACAGCATCATTTGTCAAAGCTAAAGAGAGAAAAAAAGATCTTCACGCGTTTATTGAAGGAGAGAAACGACATTCCAGAGTTCTTCAATGACTACGTTGTCAAAGTCTCAGAGAGAGTGGATGAAGATTTAGCAGCTGGAGACATTTCCAAGTATGAAGACATTGTCAAAGAGAAAAACAAAACTGTCTTTAATGACGGTAATGGTCTTTATAAAAGCAATGCAGCTGGGATAAACAAAAACTATAGAAATGCCAATGCAGAGTTGCAAGCACATAATCACCAAGTGAAAGAGGAAAGCACTATAATTGTAGACTCCAGAGAACTCAATGCCCCACTGCCTGGTCTGCTGGTAAAGATGGGTAATTTCAAAGTCATCCCTGCATTTTTAACAGTGGGTGATTATATTCTTATGCCTGAATTAGCCGTTGAGAGAAAGTCCATTCCTGATCTTATTGGCTCTATTAAAAACGGTAGACTTGTCAAGCAATTGAGAAGCATGCTGAGGTTTTATAAAAGGGTTGCCTTATTGATAGAATGGCAATTTGGCGAACAGTTCAAAATCCAAGATAGAGTTGCAAAGAAGTCCTTTGGTGGGCGTGGTAATAAGTTTAATGATAATGAACCCGCTAGTGAATTCAACTTAATGGAAAGTTTAAGTGAGGTAGTTATGAAAGTACCCAGCTGTCAGATATTATGGAGTCAATCACCAATTCAAACGGTTGATATATTCTTAGCTTTGAAACGTGGACAAAGAGAGCCGGATTTGGAAACGTGTATCTTGATGGGAAATTCAGCTCGAGAGAGAGAACAGATAATCAACATTCAAAAAAAGCAAAACTCTTTGTTTATCAATGATGAAGAAGATCAGGAATATAATCAAATAGATTCTGAGGAGGGAGTTGCAACTGGAGCTGAAGCTGACAAAGAAGTACAAGATACTCTAAGTAACAGTGAAGAAAATGGTGATCTTGATGTCAAAAAAAATAATAATTTGGAAGAAATCATATATGGAATAGTGGAACTCACTCAGCCACAAGCATACAGTATTGTACAGCATTTTAAAACATGGGAAAACATGATTGAGAATATAGAAGACTTGGATAAAGTCATTGATAGCAGTGATGATGATTTGCTTGGCACTATAAAACAAAAATTAAAAGAGTACATTTAATCAAAAATAAATAAATAAAAAGAAGACAGGGATTTGAAAAAAAACAACTTTCCCTACATTTGATCTAAAAATAAGTATTTATATATAACATAGAGTAAAAAATTCTTTTTGATAGACATCACACTTTTATATTTTACTATCTTTTATGATAATTCTTTTAAATCATGTTGTCTCTTTAGTAGCAATGTGAGTTGTGGAACCAAGGGCAAGAAATTTTGAGCGGTAATGATATCTATAATAACCTCATTTTCAAGGAAGTTGTCGTTATATGCAATCAAACACTGTTGTAGCTTGTTGTCATATTTCATAAAATCATATATGAGCGACAAATTCACAAGTATTTTGGATATAACTGATTCACAGAGCCCCTTTAACTCCATATTGGAATTTTCCACATTTCTAGTTTCAAAAGTATCCATTTTATTATGTAGAACTTGTTTATCATTGCCCTTTTTGTTAAATAGATGTCTTTTAGTGAACATATTAAGCATTTTTAAAAGTGCCAGTGATTTGCTTACATATTCATACTTCTCAATGTATGTTTTGATGCTTGATAAAATCACATCGCCATCTTTATATGAAGATTGTGAATTTGATAAATTATTTAAAGAGGTTGTTTTCTTTTCATCATTATTATCATCCTTGACGAGATTGTGTTTATTAAAATCACGAATGTCGAAATTTCCCAAATACTTGATTCGTAATTTCAGCACTAAATTAATAAAGTTTAAAGATTGCAACCATGTGGGTAACATACATTCAAAGCTGTCTAAAGTTAATGTGTTCCAATCTGAGTTTTTATAGTTCAAAGTCTCTTCACAGGTTAATTTTACAATGCTGTCTATAAGGCTTAAACAAGGAACATCAGATTTATTATTTTCAGATGCTAATTTATTGTTACATGGATTATTGTCTGGTGAGACTCCTGCTATAAATTCATTCTCTTTTGAAGCAAAAGATACATTTTCTTCAAAGGCAATATTACTGTCGCCTATATTAACTAGTCTATCTAAAAGAGAGCTATTTTCAATGTTGCTAAAGTATAACTTTAAAAATATATCACAAGCATAACAAGAAATGTTTAAATTTGTAGAAATGTCAGTTTTATTAGGAGTTTTCCAATTATGATAAAAGGATGTATTTGTGAAAATTTTCAACAACTTCAAAATATTCATTAAAATTCCACTATCCTCCTTATCTAAACTCAAACACTCACTGATGTTATCTGTGATTATAAGCCATCCCATCATAAACTCAAATAACACCAGTCTGTTTGTGTTCTTAATGATTATATGAGAGTTATTAAGCAAAATTTCAGTCAATACTTTATAAAATTCAAAAAACTGTGTGATCTTTCCTTGTTGTTCACTTTCTGAAGATTCTTGAGCCAGTTTCATAGATCTGATGACTGATTTTCTGTTTCCATTGGACTGTTTCCTCAATTGACCCATCTCACTGTCTAATGTTTGAGATGAAGTTTGGGAAATATAGCTGAAATTGTTCAATAGAAAATTGTTCTTGTTTACGGAGATGTTTCTAAAGATAACAGTGATCGTTAATAACTTCATCGTATTGAAATAGTTTGGATCTTCAACGGTGCTTTTCAAGAAATTATCTGTAATAATAGGTTTGTTCAAATCACGATGGTTATCAATCAAAAGATCCACAATAGAACTCCATTTTGGTGTACTCTCCTCACTATCACCAACATTATAAATGTCTTCTTGATCCTCCTCAGAGTTCGTTTGCTCATTAGTAATCAATGGTGTTGTAGTTGGTGTGACAATCATTTCATTATCGGTGATGCTCTTATTATTGTCGTCACTGTTATTCAGATGATTATTATTATTATTATTATTATT
>JAJMDK010000139.1:5519-19188 GCA_030573515.1 Hanseniaspora jakobsenii
CTGTTATTAAAAATCTTTTTTTTTTTTTTTTTTTTTAATATTATGTAACAATTGTAAATACTGTAACTTATTTAAATTTCTTCTTTTGGTAGTTAGTGTAAATTTCTAAGAGAATTGGATTGATAATTAAATCTAAAATCATAATAATAATACATTTTATTTTTTTCTTTAATTTCACTATTGTATTCCATATATTACCTTTTTTTTATTTCCCCTCTCCTCTCTATTATTATTATCTCTTTCTTTTCATTTCTCTCATTTTATTAATATTATCATTATTGTTATTATATAAAGAACATATAATGTACATTATATATGTAACTTACTTTTTTTTATAATAATTATCATAATGATAATTATGTTTCTTTTAATTGATAAGAAGAAAAATATAATAGAGGGGTTAAAATTAATATTATCTCAAATATATTCTTACACTATATATATATAAAGATATATAAACGTAATCAAAACAATTATCTATTTTATTTTTATTTTCATATAAAAATTATATATATATGTATATAAGTGGTATTTGGGGGTTAAAAAAGAGTTAACACATAAAGAAATAAAATGAAATAAGATTATAAAGTATTATCTATTATTAAAGAAGATAAAGATAAACAACACTTAACACTGATACTAAAGAAATAATAAATAACATATTCACTAATTATTTTTATATATATATAAAAAAGTAATACACCAAACAATCTAAAAAAAATATGTATTCAACACCTGAAGAACAAATCAATACAGGATTGGTTAGTCTAGATATTAACCAAGAACTTTATGAACAGAGATACAACAACAATAACAACAGAGCTATAAGAAACAACAGTAGACCTAGTTCATTCAATGATGACAGCTACCTAAGCGATGATTTAAGTTACTTTGGATCTCCCTTAAAGTTTAGAGCCACTAAGGATACTAAATCTACACATTTAATTAACAAATCTGAGAAAGTGACGTTTCCAACTTTGATATTAGAACTGAACAAAACTAGCAGTGAGAGCAGAAATATGTTGTATGATTTTGACAAAGAAAATGCCGTTTTTGATACAAATAACAGTAACAACCTTTTTAACAAGTTCAGACCATCCAATGAAAACAAGAATAGTAATAATAAGTTAAAAAGTAGCCATTTTGCTGCGCTAACGCAATCATCACCACAGCTTTTGATGGACGATATGATCACTCCAGTCAACAAGAGAAAATATAGTATCATACCCGATGACTCTGCCATGACTTTAATTCAAGAGAACGAGAACCTTCTGGCTACTATCAACACCAACAAAAAACTCACGTATAACAACACACTCTTTGATATTGATGGTCTTCCTTCAGATGCATCTCTCTGCAGTAAATCATGGAGAGATAGCAAAAATAGAAGTAGTGCAAATATCAATGACAGCTTTTATGACTGCTTTGATTATGATATTAAAAGAGATGCTGATGATTTTAGTAATGCTATAAAAAGACAAAAATTCAGCCAGGGAGGACAACCTCTTGAAACATATAGCATCAACTATTTGAATGAAAGTATAAACAAAAAGGAGTTTTTCAAACCTATGTTGAAGTCACCAATGAAGTTTCAAAAGAAATAAAAATAGAAATAAATTAAAAATAATAAAAATAGAAAAAATTAGAAAAAAAATACCCGGAAAAGATAAATTATTTAAATAACAACAATAGCAAATCTATATATTAACATATATATATGTAAAGTATAAAATGTATTTAGGAACTCACAAGAACAGCCCTCAACTCCAAAATATGCAGTCCCCTTTTGAAACCGTACACCTCATTATCCGTATCCAAGTAGCTCCACCCTAAATAACTCCCACACCTCAAACATACACTATCTTCCACAAGGTACGTTGCCGTCCGCATCTCTGAGACCCTCCTATTAACCCTCACCACATTTCCTTCCTGAACAGTGAAGATTAATAGACAGTAACCTAGCAAACCGGTGTATTCATTAGATATCACATAGTCCAATGGTGCGAGTTTGTTTTTGCATTTTTTACAACATAAGTGACTGTTTTCCCTTGTGGAGATGATTTTTGATAGGATATTCTCGATTATAACTTCATGAAAGGGTATGGAGTGTTTATTATTGAATCTTTTGATTTTTGACAAATTTGGGTTCTTATTAGTTAAAAAATTATTCATATCAACAATATCGGAATTAAAGTTATTTGAAATAATATTGCTATTATTGTTATCATCAATATCAAGGTTTTCTATTGTTTGCTGATTTATAAATGTTGATAAATGCCGGTTATTACAGTTTATCCATAAGTTTAATATAGAAAGAATATTAATTAACTCAGGAATGCATATGAATAGAGGCACCTCAATGTCTAAATATACCTTCAAAAATATAGAAATCTCCTTCTCTTGCTCGTTTAAAGATAAACTTAACGTGTGTTCTCCCTTCATGATATCCGCCACCAAGGCTAAAAATAATTTGCTTACAGTACTTATAAATACTGTTCCCAAATAAGATTTCATGTCTTGATTATCTGATTTCAAAACCCCTTCAAGATCATATTTGATCATTCTTAAATCTTCGTTGAATTGAGTTGACAAGTTTTCTTTGAAATTGAAAAGCTTCTCCTTGATAACTTTCTTACTGTGTTTACCTTCCTGTTTGCTAAAATTATCATAATTATCTATATACCACAGAGGACTATTATAGTTATCATTAGCCGTTACTTTATCCATTAACCCTATAATATTGTCCAAAAACATATCACTATCAAAACTAACGCACCCTTCATTGTTTAAGTCATCAGATTTATTCTCAATGGAATGTTTTAATAACTCTTTCAACTTGCTTTTGTCATCTTTCAACAAAAACTCATCATGACAAGCCCATTCTTCAAAGTTAAACAAATAAAATCTATCTAAAACATTCGAATTAAACATTTTATTACTATTATCATTTCCAGTATTTGTTCTTGGTTCATTTTTAAAGAGTGATGTGAGTATAAAATCATTGCTTAGACTTTTTGCAAAGAAAAAATCAATCAGTGTCTTTACATTACTATTGCAAAAATGACTGTTATATTTCAATATGTTATTATTTTTAAAATTACACATCTCTAGACTGACAAGAGAGTTTCTCAATCCTTTATTTCCAGAGGTGATGCTTTTTAAAAATGATCCAGCAGCCAAATCATCACTGCTTCTTGAAGAACTCTCATCATCATCATCTTCTTCTTCTTCAAAATCATCATCATCTTCTTCATTATTACCATACTCACCGTTAATATTTCTGTTAAAATACATTACAAAGTTGTTGGTGTGTTCGTTTATAGCCAAATAGCTATTAGCCACATCATTAAACCCTCTATAGTTTTTCTTTATCTGTTGTGATATATTGGAATCCAACTCTCTTTGATAACTATCATAATCTAGATTTTTTTTCCTGTATCCCTTGGAGTTACACGGAGATGTCTTTTTAGTGGCCTTGCTAGTATATACAATCTTTCCTTGAAATTTCGTTGACCTCTCTTTAAAATTATGGTTATCATATTTTTCATCAAAAGACGTAGCGGGTTCTTTTTTGAACCTCTTGTCACCTCCATCTGCATCTTCTTGTAAGAAATTACGTGGATTGGATATTATGACTAGCCCGTCAGAGTTATTTCTCAATTGATTTTTATCATCAGTTACTCCTTTATATAGACTTTTATAAGAATAACCTTGGATTTTTAACAATTCCAAGATACTGTTGTCATTGTGCACACCTTTAAATGGCTTGTTCAATGGCGGCTTCTTCTTTTGAGATAGTCTCAAATACTTTCTCTTATCATATTGAAAAACTGCAGACTCATATAATTTTTTATATACTTCAAACATCTGTTTTCTCAAGGAGACTTGATCATCACCATCATCATTACCCTCAATTATAATGTCATTAAATAAACCCCTGTCATAATATTCTAAATATAAACTTGTACTATCTATATTCAAAACTGAGCTTTGTAGATTGTCATACACAATTGCCTTTTCACAATTAGAAAGATCATCAATGCTTAATGGTAACTCCATAGTATTATGTTTTAAACTGAGGTTTGAAGTTTTAAGCTCTATTATAGCATCCACATTGGGAAATGCCTTTAAGTAGCTTATATTAAGATCTTTTATAGATATGTTTAAAGTATCTGGCATTTTCAATGATTTCAAAATTATACTTTTTCTAAAGAAATCAACTTCATAAAGATAAAACATGATTTGATGTTGCAATTTTTTAGAAGCATCATCATAAACATTAAATACTCGCATTAAATTCAGCAAAAAGCTATTGTCCTTGTATATTATTTCATGTAAATATTCAATGAACCATACAAAATTGTCCTTAGATACGCAATTATCATCATCTACTTTATTTAACTTTAAACCATACCTAAAAGAGTTCTTTTCCACCATGATGTTGTAGTTATCAGTGAATAGCTTAAAGGTCTTATCATTGACATTGTCAGTACTGTTACTTACAAATATAATATCGTTTAAATTAATATAGTCATTGATATTATTGTCGTTGAAGGGTATGTTAAGAATGTTCTCCTTTTTGTTGTATAAGTATATAAAAGTACTATGACTATTATTTCTCAACGGGATGCTATTATCATAGTTGGTATTATAATAAATATATTTATAGTAAAAACCAACTATATCAAATCTATAGGTAGTATAGAAATCATTGTCATTATCTTGTACAATAGGTAAAGGTTTGTATTTCAAACCTAAGCATCTGTTATGTGTATTCATGTGTTTCTATTTTTAAACTTTTTTTTTTAGGTTGTAACTGTTTATATGTATATTAGATTGAAGTTTTATTATTATTATGCCTTATACTTTAATCAATTAATATCAATAGTAATTTAATAGTAAGATGTGTAGAATTTTAATTAGTGTTAGAGAGTAATGAGCAATAACAATATTGAAGTTGAATGTGTTTTCTTTTTCTTCTATATCTTTATAAAGAATTAGTCTATATAGTTTAAAAGGGGGGTTTTTTTTTAAGAAGATAAATATATGTATATGTACATTATTATTATTATTAATATTATTATTATAAAATTACTTAAAGATAAGAAATTAAGAAATCTTTTATTTGATATATACCTATGTAAAAAGATAAAATATTATCTATCTATAAAAGAATTACTGTTAACGGAGTATATGAACAAATTATTATACAGAATGTTCTTATTTCCCAATTAGAATAGTCTCTTTATAATATTTATATATAGATGTTCATTTAAATAAATGGATCGGTACTATAATAGTTTATTAGTTAAAATAATATTTATATAACACCGAAATGTTAATATTTTTATTTTTTATTTTTTTTCAACTGATAACAAAAAACAAACAAAAAATAAATTGTAGTATTAGTAGTAGTTTTTTTTTTTAAATGGAGTTTTAATATTGCCTTTTTTCTCCTATTCTACTCCTTATCTAGTTTGTATTTACTACCACCAATATATTATTATTAATAATAGAGAATTTAGTTATAGTAGAGATAAGAGATATATGTAATAAATTAAGAGAGAGAGTGTGTAAAGAGAGTGAGTGAATATAAATGAATGTTATAACATATGTATATAACTCCTAAGCAAAAGACATAGATTAACAACTGATGTCGGTGTTTAATAGATCTCTATCAACATAAAAGTTCAATAAAACTCAATAAATGTAATATGAAATATACATTAAGTGTTTGATATACTAATATATATATATACCTGTATAGTAGTCTTCTTCTTAACAACTAATAACAACTATATAAGCAATATATACATATATTAAAAGAAAGATATATGTGTGTAACACTATACTAATAAACATACCCCCAAGATAAAAAATAACCTATAATAACATATAAAAACATAAAATTTAAATTGTAAAAAGTGTTATTACCAGTTAACTTACGTAAATACATACATACATTAATATACATTCATATACAGGGTTTTCTTATATGTTTTAGTTAGTACCATTGTAGTGTAACATCAAATTCGATAATTCATTTAAAGAAAGAAACAAAAAAATTATTATTATAATACATTACCCAGAAACAAAAGAAAAAGAAGGAAAAAAATTTTTTTTTTATTTTGTTTCTATTTATTACTATCAGACATCTATATATTTATCTTCCCTTAGTAAGAAAATTATCCACAGTTTTTTTTTTTTTTCAATAAGAAAAAAACCCACTATATGTATTACTAATAACTAACAAAGTAACTTACTAGAAGACATAAATACATAATCAATATATTTTTTCTTTTCAAAATAAAAAATAACTAGCAAAAATTTAAAATAGAAACCAAAGATGAGTTCAAGCAATAACTTATTACATAACTGGACCTTTAAAAATGAAAGTATCTTGAGTAGTATATTACTTGATGATTACTTGATTTTGGGTACTACAAATACTAGCAATTTAATCATTTTGGATACTAAAAACAACTACAGCAAAATCACACAGTTCAACATCTTAGAAAATGAACAACATATACTAAACGATAACGGCAGAAGCAATAGCATCTTTGAAAAGGACGACAAAGCATTCCCATTTATCTCCATAATATGTATGGAACAGTTTAATAATGAGTACCTATTTGTAGGTACTTCTGACTCACTAATCAGAATATACGATATCACTTGTATTAAAAACATCAAACATGTTATTACTATATATTCAACTATGGATATCGGTGATATATTATCTATAAACTATTTGGACAAATCAGATACTTTGGTCTTTGGTACTCAAAGATGTTGTTTACTCTATGTGAACCATGTGTTAAAGCCTATTGTTGATATCAATTGTAACAAGCGCAGCAAGTCAGATGAATTAGCGCTCATTGATAACTCAGATGCTGAAAGCATTGAATCACACTTGGACAATTTGCCAACTACGAGATTCGATAAATTCTTTGATTCTATAGGCCCTACAAACAACAGCAGTGCTATGTTGAAAACACACAGCCCAACATCCTTCACATCTCTCAGAATATCCAACCTTACATTGAAAATCATAAAAGTCCCTGGAGAGAATATTATCAACTATGCTCACAACGGATTTATTTACTGTCTAAACAATTACATTGACTGTTCCTCTGGGGTTGATCAAACACAATACCTGATATCTTCATCAGGTGATGGTTTGACTAAAAAATGGTCAGTCAATGAAAGTGGGCAACTAATCTTAGATGATGTAATTGATGTCAGTGATAACTTATATGATGAAGAAAATCCTTGTGTTTTATCTCAATATATAAATTTCCCATTGGTCTACCAAGGATTACACAATAACACCTGCCAAGTCTTGTCTTTGCTAACTAACAAACTAGTTAAAGTGATTGATTTGAAAGGCGAAAAAGCCAACGTTGAAGATTCTTGCATCTACGATATTTCTGGCTCCAACAATAACTGCAGTTCCTATATCTTTATGGTCAATAGTACAGATATATTCTATTTAAACATTTCCGGAGTAGATAACTGTAAAAAGGAATTACATCATTTCAACAAACCTTTAGCAGATGGCAGCAATCAAGATAGTTTCTATAAATTTAACAAGGAAACAAAGAGTAAAATTTTGAATATGAGAATAAACAACAACAAATTGTCTATTGTTGAAAACGATGGAAGTGTATTCCTTTACACCATCTCTGATATTTTACAAAAAGATCAATTATCTGTTGATTTCCCTTTACAGACAGAAGTGGCTGAAATGTCATCATCTGATAACAACGAGGATATGCTTAAGGATCTATCTAAGTTGATCTCGTACAAGACTACTAGTGAAAACTTACAAGAACTTCATTCCTGTGCTGCCTTTTTGAAAAAAATGTTTACTACAATGAACGCAGATGTTGAGTTAATTCCTAATATCAAAAACGGAGTTCCTATACTGAAGTCCTCCTTTAATGCAAACTACTCAAAACAAAAACAAAATAGCCCTACTGACGAGGCAGCAAAGACGATCCTGATATATGCCCATTACGATGTTGTTCCTGGGTTCTCAGAGGAACAGTTCAAATTATTGATTCAAGACGGGTTCTTAAAAGGAAGGGGTGTGTCTGACAATAAAGGGCCGGTGATTGCTATGATCTATTCCGTCAATGAACTTTACCAGCAAAATCTTTTGAAAAACAATGTTGTCTTTTTGATTGAAGGTTGCGAAGAGATAGGTTCAGTAGGGTTTGAAGAAACCTTAAGATTGTATAATGAGGAAAAGAAGAAATCTGGTTCAGAAAGGGAGCTAAACCAAATAGACTACATTATAATGTCGAATTCTTATTGGATTGGTGATAATGTACCATGTTTGAATTATGGTATGAGAGGTGTAATTAATATGAAAATTTCTATTCAAGGTTCAAAGGCTATGCATTCAGGTACAGATGGTGGTATATCCTTTGAAACCACTAGAGACTTGCTAGCATGTGTCAACAATTTGATTAGTGATAACGGCAACTACTATATAGAACAGGGGTTGAATGTCAAAGGTTTCTTTGAAGATAAGGATTTATCATTATCAGAAGAAGAGCTAGGCTTATTTAAGGAGATTGTCAACACAGGAGAGGGGAACACAACTTTGAAAACATTAATTAGTAGATGGACCAAGCCTTCATGCAGTATAACATGTATGGAAGGTAGTTCTGCAATGACAATTGTTCCAAAGGATGCCAGTGTAACCTTGTCCATAAGAACTGTGCCTCAGCAAGGCAGCATAAAAGAAATAGAGAACTTGGTAATTACAAAGTTGCACACTTATTTCAAATCCTTAAACAGTGACAACAAATTGGTCATAAGTATTTTGAATGAAGCTGAGCCTTGGATTGGTGATTACAATGATAGAATTTATAAAATTGCAAAAGAAGAATTAAAAAGAGTATGGTCATCAAACAATGTCTTGCTGATTAGAGAGGGTGGATCTATTCCTACAATCAAGATTTTAGAAAGATTAAATCCAAATGCTAAAGTCATGGTTTTGCCTAATGGACAAAGCTCAGATAATGCCCATTTACCAGGCGAGAAGTTCAGACTACAAAATTTCTTTAATTTGAAAATTGCACTAAAAAACATTATTGATAGAATTTAACTGTAATATATATATATATAAATGTATTTATTATTTATTTTTTTTAATTTTTTTATTTTTAAACTATAACAAGCCAAGGTGTTTAGCATGGAACTCACAATGCTGTGGCATGAAGGAACTTACAAAGTAATATGAATGATCAAAGCCTGATTCTTTATTGACCTCAACACCTTTGATGTTTTTTTCCTTGATAAGATCAGCAAAGGATTGAATCTTTAGCTGCTTTTCATAAAATTGATCTTCATCTCCAAAACTAATCAATATCTTTAAATCACTAGTGTCCACCTTGTCATTCTTAATTAATAAAGTAGGATCCAATTCTTTACCCATTTCTTCCGGGTTGCTGAAATAAAAGTTGAATGCATTTATACCCCAAGGAACAGTGGTAGGATGAATGATAGGAGCAAAGGCAGAACACGATACATATGACAACTCTGAATCACCCAAGTTTTTCAAATATAAGTTCAAAGCTCCCATACCACCCATGGAATGACCCATGATACTTTTCTTATTAACAAAATCAATCTTCTCATTACCGAAAACATCCCTTTCAGCACTCAGAGATTTTGGTAGTTCTTTTAAAATATAGTCGTACATTTGGAAATTTTCTAAAAGGTCGGAGTTTAAGTAGAAACCTGCACCAAATCCTAAAGACCAATCCTTTGGATCATGTTCTTTGTTTATCGTAATGTGTCTAGGGGATGTGTCTGGGTATACAACGGCAAAGCCATACTTGTCAGCTTGCTGCTGAACAAATCCCTTTTCTGCACAGTTTTCAGGTGTTGAGGATAAACCTGATAGATAGTAAATGGTAGGGATTAATGATTTGATCTGGTTTGCATAATACTGTTTTGGTAAATAAACATTCAGGTTCATTTTACATTTTAAAGTTTGGGATTCATGAGTTAACTTCAAAAGTTTTCCTTCGCACACAGCAATAGTCTTGATGATACTAAATTTTGACATTTTTTTTCAAATTTGTATTAAGTTGATGTTTTTCAAGGTTTTGATTTTTATTTCTGTACTAATAGAAAAAAGAAATATATATATATAAATATACTTAAAACTAATTCAGATGTTTCTTATGTTAAAAGTATGTTTTTATTGTTACCTACATATATTCAACAGTTAGTAATTATTATTTTATATATATACTGATATTCGTTAATTTCATAGATTTAGGACACACCTTTATCTCTAAACTAAGGGACCTCGTGAGTTTACAAATGTTAAAAAAATATAATAAAAAACAAAAAAAAATACCCACACAGTGCTTGAAAAAAAATACCTTATGGGAGAAAATCAATTTTTAAAAAAAAAAAATAAAATAACATTGTATATATATTATGTTAGATTTTATATCTTTGGAAATTCAATTGGATCATATTCAGCTCTGATGCTATCGTTATTGTTTTGTTCTTCCTTACTTGGGACCTTATATGAAACCTCTAATTTGTCAAAGTTGTTTTCACTAATTACATCTTTCAACAACTCGTTATGTCTTCTCATATTTAGGTTGAGTTGTTTGTTAATTATCTTATAGGTAGCAATCTTGCCGTCATCGCTAAATTGCAATACAAGTTCAGGGTCGTTGTTCTCATTGGTTCCATCTTCTTTTATGTTGTAATCCTTAATTCTGTTAAACAAATAGATTTTGGAGTCTTCGGCATTTGTTTCAATATCTTCTTTTACAATCTCCTGCTCCTTTAACAAAGATTCATTGTCGTCTTTGTTTTTTAAAGAGTACATAGTCATCCATTCGTCTTCTTCAGTCTGAACAGTTCTGAATATAGTGGAGTTTAGTCTTACATTAACCCTTTCCTTCTCAGATGTTATAGCTGCAGATCCATTGAACTTCAAGGCTAAGAATTTCTCATCCATACTGTTTGTATCTGGCAACAACTTCCATACCCTCTTTGGCTTTAGATTTCTTTTAACTGGATGTTGGAAGCTTTTTAAGCCATCTTCCTCTAATGTATCAAGTTTTTGAAATGATTTTTGTATTCTTTCAACAAACTCAGTGCCGTTTAATCTTTGTAGTTTCTTTTGTATCTTTTGCTGCTTCAAAAAAGCCTTGTTTGTCAAACTGGAACTTCCCTCTCCTCCATTGGACTTCTTGGAGTTTGAACTGTATTCTGTTCTCATTAAGAAAGAGGCCTTGGAAGCATCAATCTTCTTGTTAGCTACAAATCCTCCTGTGGAACTTCCACCTCCAATGTCATGAGAATCAGTCTTGAAACTTTGTTCTTTGCTATGAATTTCGTTTTGTAATTCTTTCAGTCTGGTCTTTGGATCTCTTAGTAGTGTTTTATCCTTGTTCTCCACTTTAACTTCTTGCGATAAACTATAGATCAGTTTTGTGTCTTGTTCAGTTAGTACTCCAGGTATTGCTGCTAGATCAACACTCATTCCCAAATTTTCATCCAAATCTATCAGTGGTGTTATATCTCCGGATTTCATAAACAAGGTTGTTAAATGCTTAGGACTAGTAATCTCTTTTTGAAGGATCTCCTTCAAATTTAAATGTTTTTGATGGTTTTTGGTATTCTGGTCTTCTTCTTCATCCTGCAAATGTGATGTACTGGTGCTAATAGTGTTTATTAATTTTGGAGCTAATTTCGAAACCGGTAAATCGTTTTCGTAGTATTCCCTGTATCTATATATATTACTTAAATCCATTATTTTTTTTTAAATTATTGTGTGATAGCTGGCTTTTTTGTTTTTGGTTATATCAATATATTTAATGTTTCAATCTAAATATCAATGATTATTAGATGTTTTTTAATGACTTTCAACTAGCTAGAATATATTGCTTTAGATGTAAATATGAACAAAAAAAAAAAGAAGGTTGTTTTGGTTTTTTTGTTAATAGAAAAAAGAAAATTTTTTTAATAATTTTTTAAATGTTTCACTGACAGCAATTTTGCTAATCACATGACTAGAAGTGATCACTACATTGTTTAACTCTACACTCTACATATATGTTATACAACTAGAAAATGCATCCAAACCTGTTTTAACCTTACGATTTCTTAATAAAATATTCAATGTAGATTATTAATAAAAATTCTTTAATTAATTTTTTTATTTTACAATTTATATATATATATATATATATTAGTTTAAATGAATGCAGACAGATATCCAAAACTTTCAGAACGTATATCAAATTTATCCTTTTTAACAATTTTCTTATTTTCCAATGATTTCTTGTCAAGATTTGCGTTATTTTCTCCCAAGCTCATTAAGAGCTCTTCTTTTGGTTTAAGTTGATCTAATAAGGCTGTTTCCTCAGACTTACTATCATTCATATAATTGGTATTTTCATTTGATCTATCAAATTCATTAAAATCTATATTCAACTCACTGACTATTCTTCCACCATTGTTTGTAATATTTTGTAAACCGTTATTGTTTGTTATAACTTCATCAGCATTTTCGGCAGTGGTGATTCTCTCAGGTGACATAAAATCTAAAGCTACACCGTCCAAAGTCATAGCTCTAATATTTGAAGTTATATCATCATTGAAAAGTTTCATATCAGGGGTTTTACTTGGTGAAGTCATAATATCAGATTGCACTGGAGAAAAATCTGTTTCCCTATATCTAACAACTTTGAACTTATTGCTGTATCTTTCAGTTCTGCCACCTGCATTTTGTTGATAATCGTTGGATGTCTTCTTAGAAGATGGCATAGGGAAGTTTGCCTCTAAAGGAGAAAGCTTAGGCACAGTTTCTAGCTTTTCAAAATTAGTGTTCAAAGAAAGCTTTTTCTTTTCAAACCCATCTGTGTTCATGTCATTACCTGTTTTTAATGAGTCAAAAGCTGGCTTTGGTGACATCTCAGGTGTAGTGAAGACATCACGAGCTTTAAATATTCCATCATCTTCATTTTTGCCCATTTCGCTGTCAGTAATCAGATCATTTGCTTGTTCTTCATCTTCCTCTACGATGACACTTTGGTATAAGTCATCAAACCTTGTATTGTTATCATTATCAACTTCATTTTTTAGCCCATCGCCACTCAAATCTAACGGCGTCCAGTAGTTTGGCTTGGTATTAGAAGATAGTGGTTTAATATCAGACTCTAATCTTAAAAATAGCTCTCTGAAAGATGGTGATTGAGAAATCTTCAAGTATTTTTGATTATTATTTCCAGTTTCCAATACCAAAGAATCATCATGTTCATCATTAGTAATCTCTTTCTTAGGTTCAATCTTCTTTTCATCAACAGCCGTAGATGCATCCTTTTCAATATTGTTGAATGGATCTATGGATGAGGAAATGTCACGTTTTACAATATCTTTACTCTTGCCACCACTAACAAGTGTGTTTCCATTAGCATCAGATGTATTTGAGTCAGAAGAGAAAACCATTTTGGCTCTACTTCCAAAGCTTACAGATATTGGAGATGTGTATGCTTCACCAATTTCAACATTGTTTTCACTTATGTTTTCATCTAAATTTTCAGCCGATAGTTCAACAGTTAAGCTTTTTCTTGGAGATGCTTTATCTGCTTCATTGCCAATTAAGATTTTGTTGTTGTTA